>JAKCPI010017832.1:0-109722 GCA_023213315.1 Euborellia annulipes | reverse complement strand
GCAAAGTTAAAAATTTAATGAAAATTTTTCTTTGAGAGGCCCCGGGGCCTTTGGAGTTCAGGGGTATATACGGTAGGACTATTTTAAAAATATTTTTAAAAAGAGTTGAGGGGTGGGATATTTTAAAGATGACCCCCCAAAAAAAAATTAAATAGTGAAGGGGCCCCTACTTTAGTGCCGCCCCAGGCCCCCAACTGCCTCGGTACGCCTCTTTGGGAAAAGTGTGCCCAAGATGACATAATTTTCCTTTGAACCCAAAAAAAAAAAATGAAAATAAAACATGATATGAGCAAAGTAAAAAATTTTCAACCCCCAAATTTTTGTAGCACGGTATTCATTTAGGATAATTTTTTTTTTTTTAAAAAAAACAATTTGACTCAGGATACAATTTCATTAGGCACAAAAAAATAAATATATTGTATTGGTGATAGAAGAAGAAGGCAAAAAAGTTTTTCTCGAACTGGAAGACTTTTTTTCCCGGATGTTATATCCTAAATTAATATCAAATAAGAATTCGTAAAAATATATGTACATAATGACCTCTAACAGCTCTGAGGATAAGTTTCTTGACTGTGTGCCAGAAACGTCAGCTGTCAAAATATATTTTTTAAGAAAAAATTTTGGCTGCGTTTTCTGAAACTTTCATTTGTCATAGAATAATAAATATTCTTTTGGGATAAAATCATGGGCGTACCTTAGATCAATTCTCTAGGGGGGGCATAGGGATGATCATGGTCGTCCAGGGGGAGGGCAGATCATGGTCGTCCAGATTGTGACATAGCTATTTTTTATATAGAGAGGTAAAGTATTCGAATTTAGTGTCGAAAACCTCGAGTCCTAACAAAGAATCATTCCCGGCCGCCATCCACCAATTTTGTTTCATTTCATCACTTTATAAACATTGCAATTTTTTTTTGTTGCTGGAAAGTGTGCCCAAGATGACATAATTTTTCTTTGAACCCAAAAAAAATGAAAATAAAACATGATATGAGCAAAGTAAAAATTTCTTAACCCCAAATTTTTGTAGCACGGTATTCATTTAGGATATTTTTTTTTTTTTTTTGTGCCTAATTGACTCAGGGCAGTACAATTTCATTAGGCACAAAAAAATAAATATATTGTATTGGTGATAGAAGAAGGAAAAAGTTTTTCTCGAACTGAAGACTTTTTTTTCCTGATGTTATATCCTAAATTAATATCAAATACAATTCAAAATATATGTACATAATGACCTCTAACAGCTCCGAGGATGGTTTTGACCAAAGCCGAAACGTCAGCTCAGGGCCGGAACTAGGAGATTTTTAAGGGGGGGCAAAATGTAATTTGCCGCCCCCCTCCTTAAAATTTTCTATACAAAATTCATATCATTTTACCTTTTTTTTAGTAAATCTTTCTTTAATTGCCGCCCCCTGATATCTGCCGCCCGGGGCACACGCACCCACTGCCCCCCCCCCCCCCTAGATCCGGCCCTGCGTCAGCTGTCAAAATATATTTTTAAAGGAAAAATTTTGGCTGCGTTTTCTTCTAACTTTCATTCCTGATAGAATAATAAATATTCTTTTGTGATAAAATCCCACAATGTTCAAAATGATATAAAGATGAAATATTAATAAATGTAATGAAACGTCCCCGGATCATTGAAAAGCAATTCAGAATATTTTTATTTTTGCCTGCCTCTTCTGCCTTTTTCTAAAAAGTAATTTATTATAATTATGGTATTTTATTATATTTTGAAGCGAAACAATATCTAACCATTTATCATAGATTATTTTCTAGTAATAGCTTTTTATCTTATCTTTCTGAAGTTGATATTAAAAAAGAAAAAATAATAATAAATGGAAAAATTTTAATTTAAGCATATAATTAAAAAAAAAAGATAAACTCTTTTGAGAAGAAAAAAAAGTTGGTCAGGACAAAAGCACCAAATTGAAATTTATTTCCAAAGAGGATTCTTCTCTTCCCTGGGAGGAAATAATTAGGCGAAAGCAGGGACGGATTGTTCCTTTATATAAAAAAATAATTCCTACAAAATGGGGGAAAAAATCGGTGAAAAAGAACACGTAAAATTGTTTGAAGTACCAAGGGGGGTATCGAGACAGTTGGGGGCCTGGGGCGTCACTAGAAAACAAGGGCGGTCCCAGAGGGGGGGTCAAGGGGGTCGTGACCCCCCCCCCAAAATCTTTTTTTTTTTTAACACACTTTTTTCCCACTCACTCTCCCATTCACACAATCTTTTCGGCAACTTAGGCCATTTAAGACTTAAACGATACTCATATTTGATTAATATATATTTATTGGGGTCCAGGCCCATTTATTTATACTATAAAAAAAAAAACAGTGACCCCCCCCCCCCCAAAATGTAAGGCTAGGACCGCCCTTGCTAGAAAAGTAGGCCTATACATTTTGTACCAGATGTGTATATTGAATTCTACGGAGGGGGGGGCGAACTCATTTTTAAATATCTCCCTCCTCCATACACAAAAATATTTTTAAAATACCGTACAACCCGAGAGCCCCGCGCCCACTCAAAGACAAATTTTCATGTAAATTTTTCGGATTTAACCTGAGCCCTGAGGTCCCTGGCGCCTGTCAAAGACAAATTTTCAAAAAAAAAAAAAAATTTATGTACGTTTTACGGTTTTTATGCCTGCCCGGGACCGCTAGATGCTATGGGAAACTAAATATATCTCGCAGGGCCGGAACTAGGAGATTTTTTACAGGGGGGGGCAAAATTTAATTTGCCGCCCCTCCTTAAAATTTTCCCTGATCTCAAAAATTTTTCTGCGAAATTTTTTTTTTTTTTCGCGGAATCAAAATTTTTTTCAAAAATTGTGTGTCTCAAAAAAAGGTAAAAAAATTTTTCGGACGGGAAAAAATTTTGGTAGCGCGCAAGAGAAAATGTTCCGCGGGCGGCACACGGGAAAAAATTTTGGTTCCGCGAAAAAAAAAAAAAAATTTCGCAGAAAAATTTTTGAGATCAGGGAAAATTTTAAGGAAATTAAATTTTTAAAGTTTTTTTTTTTTTGGGGGGGGGGGGGCGCAAAAAAAATATCTTGCCTAGGGCGGGAGAATAGCTTGCGCCGGCCCTGAATATTACCCTGATATTACGAGAGTTGGCAAGTTTTATCCCGCCGAGTATAATACACGGTTTTATACATGTATAAAACTATCGCGGATAAAACTAGGCCGATGTATAAAAAGTATAAAACTGTAAAAAACCAACTCCCCCCTGAAAAAACAGCTTAAAAGCTTTTCATATTTTATAATGTTTTAAAGCATTGACGATGTTGTTTGCTTTTTTATTTAGGGAATAATATAATCAAAATGTTAATAATTGAAAAATGAAATTTTATTTGAATTTCCTTTCTCGTCGGGTTTGCGCATGCGCATCCAAGTTTTATACATTTTATACGTTTAATACATTTTATACGTTTTATACAAGTTTTATCCGCAATTTTTGTATAAAACTGCAAAATAGTGTATAAAACCCAACTCTGGATATTACCTACGTGAAACATCTATTACATTCTACATAAAAAAGCATATTATTTATTTTGAATTATCCGATTGCTTTTTAATCTGGTTAATGGATCTTTTTGTTTTGTGCTCATTTTGTTTGTATTCTTTTTTGCCGCTCTTCAGTGCTTTTTGTTTGCGGAGGTTGGCACGCGTGCTCCCTTGCAAAGCCAAGCGCCAAGCGCCAAGTGACCGTTGATGCTTCTCATATTTGAAATTCACTTTAACGGATTTGAAAGCTCTTTTAGCCGTCGGGAATTTTTTTTAAATTATCTTAATTTATTTTAATTAAAAGTGAACAAATTACCCGAAATGAAATAATCACTCACATTCTAGGTAAGATCTTTCAATATTTTATTCATTCAAATCAAATAAATTTTCTTAATAAACTTAAAATTAATAAGATCGTTATAAATTATCTTTATTTATAATTTAGTAAAATAGTTATTAATTTTTTTTATTTTTAAATTGTCCAAATTTTCTATTTTCAGTTTTGAAGAGAGAATAAATACATTTCCAAGAGAAAATGGATTCTTTATTAGAGACTTACGATGAATTAATGCGATCAGTCGATCATCTTTTGGGCTTTGATTGCCAATCAGGTAGCTATGGATTCCTTTTCTCTAATCACTTAAATTCTATTTATATTTGTCAAGAAATATCAATATTTAATAAACAAAAATCAATTATTAGACTGTTGAATAATTTACAATTTTCAATAAATAACAAATAGCCTAAATATTTTTTTAATGAAAAACAAGTCAAAGATCAACTTTTGGTATCGTGCAGCCGAAAGGGAATCAGCCTGAACCTATTTTAATAAAATATAAGATTATATATAAATATTCTAAGATAATTAGGCTACTGTTGAGATGTTAATGTAAACATAATAAAAAACTGTTTAGGTTGTGTTTGTCTGTGCCGGTTTATGTCAGTTGGTCGCCAATAGAATTGAAAAATGAAATATTAATTTATTTTATTATAATTTTTACATTATAACATCTCACCTACAGTAAAATTCCTTATCTAAGAATATTTATTTAAAAAACTGTTCCTCTTTTAATTAAACTAAGTTATTATATAAATACATTTTTATTTCTTTTGCATTTGACCCGCTTTGGTTCTTTTTTTTTTATTGTAAATAAATTAATTTTTGCATTTCTCAAAAGATTTAAGAAAAAGCTTTAAAATATGCATTTTCTTAAAATCACAAAATAATTTCTTTTATAAATATTCTCTTTTCATAAAAAAAAAAATTCACAAATTGAATTGCATGACAAAAAATATAACAAAAACATAATTCTTATAAAATTGTTCTGACATAATATTTTCATTTTTTTTTTTGTCCAATCTTTTTTTTGTATTATTTTCATTCATGATTCTTTTCAAAGAATTGATTCTTCTAACCTACCCCCATCATCTCCATTTGACTTCTTTTATATCAAAATACAAAAGCCATCATTGATATATAGCAATTAAATTTATTATAAAGTGTCGGAAAGGCAAAATAATCACTTGATGAAATTAATAAATCAATTTTTTTACCCTAAATTCGGAAAATTCTATATATATAGCACAAGTAATAAGAGGTGAAATTAACATTATGCCCCTCCCCTAATTGAAGAGAGAAGATGAGGGTACAAAAAAGGAATTTTCCGCTGACTGCCTTTGTGAGTGAGTGAACGTGTCATTGAATGGAAATCATATAAATAGAGAAAAACAATTTTCAATAAAAAAGGGAATATAAATATTTAGCTTCAATTGAATTATGAGACAGCCTATTTCAATAGAAAATTTTCAAGCTCTTAAATGTGTTATTTAAACCAGATAATTGCAAACAATGATTCATTTATTTATTTGTCTAGCTATGTCCTCCCACATTTCTACTCCTATGTTAACTAATTTCTTCTTTTAGTCTTAATTTTAAATATATTTATAAATTTTGACAAAACCGAATTTTTTTATCTTTACTAGATACATGAGAATTGTCTAAACATTGAAAAATAAACCATGTAAATCATCTAAATAGTAACATCGAGCAAACAAAAAAAAATCAATCTCAAAATATTCTACAATATAAAATGATTTATAGAAGGATCCGGAGAATAAAACTAGCTGCTAGTGGACGCCTCTCACTTCAATTTAATTTGTAAATATTTCGACCGGCATCACGCCTGGTCATCATCAGTACAAAAGAAATGATTTTTCGGAGGGCCCGTGTCAACCAATATGTTAAAAATATTTTCTTAGAAATTCAGAGAAGCGGGGGACTAAGGCCAGCACGAGCGAACGTTTTACAAATTAAATTGAAGTGAGAGGTGGTTTTATTCTCCGGTTCCTTCTCTATGTATATGATCCAGCAAAAGTTATAATCTTAATATAAAATGATTTATATTGAGCTAGTAACGAAATTCCTCCTTTAATTTATCTCCTTTAGAATACCTTCTTTGAATTTGATTTAATTATTTCCTTATTCAGAGACTTGAAAATCTTCCGATGGAGAAAATCGTAACTTAAACAAATTAATAACTCACACAAGAATTTTGGAAAAATCTTTAGAAAGCTGGGTGGTTAACAAAACCACTTTTTTAAATTTTGAACAGCGCATTGATCAAAAGCGGTTCAGGGCACTATTGGATACCCATCAATTTGAATAAATAAATGGCCTCCGATGTCGAAAAAGGCCTTAAATTAATAAAAAAAAATATATATATATATCACAAAAAATCTGCTGTGACAAGCACAGAACACAACTTTAGCGGATGTAAGAGAAAGTTTCATAACTTTTAATTTTAACTATTGGTCCGGAATTTCTGTATCTGTATGATTTATGTTTTATGTAATTTTCCCGAATTATAAGCTTACTATATGAAATTTATTTGTTTATTTCGTTAAAAACCACTGTTCAAAATTGGATTAAAACCAGGACGGTTAAAACTGATTTTAACCACCCTGGTTTTAACCGAGCCACCATGTTAGAAGGTAATGTCCTCCCTTAACATATGAAATTTCATCTCAAAATTCTTACGGGTTGTGGAGATATCCTTGGAGGAAGACAGACTGACATTTGTGAATTATGTATATATATAGATTAGAAATTTGCGAGACGTGTATGTGTTTAAGATTGAGCAAAATCGTGCCCCCTGGAGTCGAACCAGGACCTCCACGCTTTCGCAGCGAGCGGGCCCTTATCCTAGGGCGCCGGCGCCCAATCTTAAGCACAAACACATCTCGCAAATTTCTAATCTTAAACGATATATTCACTCGATAATGAAAAAATTACGTCTTTTTCAAACAAAGCTCTACCTAGTTAATATATATATATAGATTTGAATGATTTCATTTTTCTCTCTTATGCAGATAGAGAAAGATAAACATATACACATTTATCTCACTTACTAATATATTTGTTATTTGTTTATAAGAACTGGTCTATTTTTAAAAATAGCTGATTGTCTGTCGAAAAAATACTGAATGTGGATCGCGAAAAGTCTTTTGAAAATAATTTACAAATTTCTTTTTTTTTTTTTAGAATTTTTACGATTCGTTTTAAATCAAGAGGAATGCCGTCAGAAATGGCTCTGCTCTGTAAAAGAGTGCGAACGTTTAACGAGGGAACTCGAAAGGGCGCATCATGATATTAAAGAAAGAGAAATCAAATTGCATCATGCGAGACGATTATTGGACCAGGAATCCAAACAACGGAGAAAGGCAGAATCTGCAAAGGATGCCATCGAGAATCAGCTAATACAAGTCAGTTTTAAATTAAGTTATATTATTGAAATTTGTAAAAAAAAAAGTTTATGTTTTTTTTTTATTTCCTTCAAAGGTTCGTGAGCTTCTGTTTACAAACCCTATCAATGATGAAACCAGAGAAAAATTGGCATTCCTATCAAATACTACAATTGGCCGCCCATCCGCCACTGCTGTTGATCCCCGACTCAATACAATCTCTGAAGCTCTCGATTCTACAGGTAATCAGATATCAACAACATTGAGCAGATTTCAAATTTTTATATTTCTTATGCTATTCGATAAATCAACTACTGTAAGTAGTTTACTGGCAAGACCAAGCCACTCTCCACAAACTAGGCTTGAGCAAATCAAAGGACATGAATGAATACCTGAATTCCCTGTTGTTTTTTTTCGCATCTTTTACTGCCCGTAGAGGAGTTACTTTCATGGGAATAATAGTGAGGTGGGTTACCGTTTCCTTCCTAAGAAGGAGGCATGCCAATTAAAGTTGGATAATTATTGCCATGAGGTCGATTTGTACTCGAGTTGCTTTCAACTCAGAATTATAAGCTTAGAATTTATCTCTGCAGCAGAGTTAAAGATGGTAAAGAAAATTTACAATATTTCAGTTATTGTATATACATGTATATATAAAACTACTAGATATATTCTTGGACCGCAGCAAGAGATGTTGAAGACAAAACAATTTAAAAAATAAAAATCGATAATTTAAAAAAAATTGTTTTGCCTTCAACACCTCTTGCTGCGGTCCAAGAATATATCTAGTAGTTTTATATATATACAATAGTTGAGTTACTGGACTAAATTAAAAATTCGTTTTAAATATTTCACTCAATTGTTATATAAAATGACTAGATAACAATAACAAAGTAAATAAAAAAATAGTTGGAAATTCAGATATATCTATGAATAAAAAATTTTTATTTTTATATTTTAAAAGTAGACTTTCAAAAAGTAAAAGTTTCCAAAGATGTGTTTCTTCTTTGAATGTTTTAAATAAATTAATCTTAATTTATTTGTTCCCAGGATCTATAATATCCGATCTTGGATATTCTCGTTCAGAAGATGACCTGGACGAGTCAATGACTCGAGGTCGCTGGAAAAACGTTCGCCAGTCATCCTCTCCAAATAGCGGAGGAGACCACATGCACCAGAGCAAACGACGAAAATCTGAAAATATGGTAATTTCTTTAAGAAAAATAAAATTTAATCTGTGTAATATCTGTTGATAGCAGCTCCCTTTAAAGCCGAACGTCTCATTCTTGTTGAGAGTCTTATTACACATTGGATGTCCTGTGGACGTAGCTTAAAACCAAAAGTTATATTTTACCTCGACATACCTTATATTTTTCCACTAAGAACTGCTCTTTTCATTTTAAAGTTAATTCTTATTTTAAAATCTATTCCGTTTTAAAGGATTGAATGAAAAATAAGAGCAATATTTATATTCTATGACCAGTAATTAGTCTATTGATTTTTCAAATGTAATGGAAACCTTTTGTAATTAATTATCTTTGAACGAGATTATAATGTATATTGATTCTTTTGGAATTGTTTAATATTCAATCAGAATGGCGAGACATGAGTTTTGCTTGCAAAGCAAAAACCGTTCATAAAATGATGAATTTTATATCATACTTACTCAAAGGTTAAGACTAATAAATATAAATTGAACTTTTGACCGTTAAATATAATAGCACAAATTATAAAGCAACTTAGATCAGCAGAGTCACAGCTGCTAGTTTTTTTTTTTTTTTTTTTTTTTTACTAAAAGAGGATTATGATTTCATTTGCTAAAAGATATTAAATTAATTCCATCTCTCTATTCCGAAATCTTGATATTTTTCTAACAATCAGTTTATTTATTATATAAAATTGATGCGGGACCTCTTGGCTGCGACTTAAAATTATCGGTACGGGCATTTTAATCGTTTTAGCTCACAAATTTTGATTGAATACGATTCTTTAATATTTCCTATACTGGTTTATTCTGTAATTTTAGCGATGAGAATCGGATAAATTTTACAAAATAATCGATTTAGTAACCTTAAATAGTTTTTCAATGTGTTTACAAGCGTTTTCCTCAAAACCCTGTTTTTTATATATATATATATATGTTATGTTTTTTTGTAAACTCCATTGTAGCCATGAAGATGGTCGCATAGTCGACCGAAACGTCGCTGTGAGTTCTCTATTAAAGAAATAAATCTAGCTGCTCGGCCTTTTATTTTTCTACTACATATTGATTCAGCTATTCACCTCGCTAACATATATATATATATATATATATATATATATATATATATATATATATATATATATATATATTTATTATATTATTATATATTATGTATCTTTTATAAAAGCATAAAAATATATAAATATAGGCCAGATATAGGCTAATACTATATCGGCTGTTAGACTAGCCTGCCATCTATTGCAAAAATGCTGAACTAATTTGACATTTGATTTTTAAATAAATCATCTAAGTTTATTTTAAAAATTTCTTAATTAATATGTGATTAATAATAACAATAAATTCATTTTTAAACTTTAAAAAATGAAAGATTATTGGGTCAGATTGTTTTTTTGTATTTGCTTAATAACAAAAAAATTAATTACGATAATTTTTTAATAAGTCATTAAAAAAATTATAGCTCGATGTCCCAATAATCTCATATGAATTTAATTCATTTAAAAAAACCGCATTGAAAAATTTTTTTATAACAATCTAGTTTTTTTTAAAAGTACGTTTAGCGTCGCTCCTGAACTCCCTTAATAACTCAATTTGTGAAATTTCCGACAAGAGGTCCCTTTTCACTTTCCGCATCCCAAATATGGAGATGTCTTAAATAATGATTTTTGTTCTTGTTTATATAATAGAATCAGGATAAGGAGAACAAACAAGTGGTCATGAAAGGTAAAGGGATGCTGGCTACTACATCGATGAGTGTCACAGCAACAGGCACCATTACAGCACACAGTCGAATTGAAGCGTTACCTTCCCCAACGAAAAAATCTCCATTAATCTACGAACAACCCGCAACACCTTGCAAATCGCCGCCAAAAACAGGTCATTTTTTATTTACTTATATCCGTAGTTGCTAACTAGGCCTATATACACAGTATATGATGAAAATAACGAGCCTTTCCTCTTAATTGCGTATATATATATTTCCTCCATCTCATTTGAAAGGCTGATTTTCATTATCAAATATAGTAGAGTCTCGCTAATCCGGTCTAAACGGGACCGGCCCTAAGCCGGATTACCTGAAATATATAATATAATGTAGTTTATCTGTAATGACCCTTTGTTTTCTTAAATCACCCCTTTTTTTGCTGCAATATCCCGAAGAAGTGGCTTTCCAACTCGCCGAAGTCCGGATTAGCAAGGCTCTACTGTATTTTTATTTATCAAATAAATTTATTTTCTTCACCAACCACCATGATGATAATTAAACCTGAAGATTTGAGGCTTCCATTGCATCCCAACAAAAAGACTCAGGATCCAGCTAAAACTCTCTTCCGTGTTATCTTGGTAGCTCACTTAAGACTTTGTTGAGTTACTGTAAGGCCGCGGGGACACACGAAAGAATTCTTTCTTTGATACTTTTCAGTTATAAGTATTCAAATTTAGAAATTTCTTTAACATTTCTTTCTTCATTCATCATCATCATCATCATCATCATCGTCAGTAGCATTTCATTCTTTTATCTTTTAATCATTTTCTTCATTTCTTTCTTCTGCTCTTCTCATATCCATTCATTCATTCGATCAATCAAAATCATCATTCATTACTTAATCATTCATCCATATCATCAACACATTCTCATTTCATTGTCTTCTAATTCTTCTCATTTTCCTTCTAAAAGAGTTGGTTGGATCTCTTGTTGGGAGCAAAAGCCTTGATCATTGATGATTCTTTAGTAATCTGACACTTTCTTTATTTTTTAAGTAATTAATAAATAAATTTTTTATTATTTTTTTTATTTATACTTATCATTTCTCTTTAACAGAATCATCTGATGACTCTCTCTGTCGAAACATCGAGGTGGAAACAAGTCCCAATGTTTGTGGATACGTGTTTGGAATTAATAATAAAAAAATGATGATGCGAGGCCATGACTTTGTTACAAAGACGGTCCTCCGACCTGAGACATGTAATCCATGCGGAAAGAGGTATCCAGCCAGTTCGTTCTATTCCTTAGACTTTTGGTTCACTGGCATAACGCAATCGCAAGTCGATGTTGTTGGCATTCAGTAGGAACCGACCGAAGTTTCGGTTTCGGCCAGAAAACCAGCCGAAACTTAAGTTGGTGTATTCTAGCTTATTATTATTGATGATTCTTTATTTTTTAGGTTTTCTCCACTTTTCTCGAAATTCCCTTCACCGATTTCTTTCAAATTTTAAATATTTCCTATTTGCGGTATACAAAACAAACTACGATTTGTCTAGTCTTTGGGAAACTTTGAATATTAGTACTTTACTGCTGTACTTATTTAGTTTTTCCCAATTTTCTCAAAAATTCGCTCCGATTTCTTTCAAATTTTAAGTACCAATATGAAATTAAGCTAGGTTTCGTCTTTGGGATACTTCGAGTACTAGTACTTTACTGGTATAATAGTTTTTTAGTTTTTTCCAATTTTATTAAAAAGAAAAAACCACCGAGCTCAAACTCGCTCAGCCCGGAACTGATTTTAGGCAACCAAAGCACCACAGATCGCCAACCTTCAACCATCCCAGGCCTCTATAAATAAGGGATATATGCAGGTCTCTTCTGAGTCTTCAGATGAACCTGATCGCATGGTTTTGGTCCGTTTGTAGCCTATTCATTAGGACACCAGTCTGTTTTCAGTCACAAAGCAACTCTCGAGACAACTGGGTTTTTAATTGCATTGCATAGCCTCGGCGAACTAAAGGCCTTAAACCTTTTTTGAACATTTTTATTTGCTCTTGTTTTTAAAATTTTCTTTGATTGCATTAGGATCATTTTTTTTATTTTTAATTTTCTTTTTAACAGAATAAAATTTGGAAGTGTAATTCTGAAATGCACCGATTGTCGGGCATCAGCCCACCCTGGATGTCGCAACCAAGTTCCTTTGCCTTGCATTGCTGTTGTCAACACTCCCAAAGCTAAAGGTTTTCACGTGAGTATTTTATTTAACTTTCTTCCAAAACAAAAACAAACTTGATTTCTTCTTAACTGAACTTTTTAATGTAATTTGTAGGGCGTGATCGCTGATTATACTCCCTTAGAGCCTCCAATGATTCCGGCTATCCTTATTCATTGTATCAACGAAATTGAACGCCGAGGTCTTTCAGATATTGGCTTATATCGAATACCTGGATCCGATAAAGATGTCAAAGCTCTCAAGGTAAACAATTTCACCTCTCAAGGTCTATTAATCTTTTAAAATAAATATCAACTAGCCAGGTGGGCTTGCCCCCTGGACCCTCTCTCAGCTGGTTCGGACCCGCCCGCGGCGGACTCTTGTCTTTTTTTTAACACTTTTTTCCCATTCACACACACATACAGTCTTTTCGGCATCTTAGGCCATATAAAACTATACAATAACCGTTATTATAAATAAATATATATATATATATTGGGGTCCAGGCATTCTTATTTAAGCCATTTAGTATCCAAATGGCTTAAATAAAATCATCGGACTGCCTGGGGTCCGAACCCTCGACCCTTGGTATACAAGGTAGGCGCGCCACCAACTACACCAAGCCTGAGGGCTCGTCTTTTCTTAATTATGAGAAGAAAATTATTGTTATTCTAATCCAGTGCCTGCTTGAGGATTTATTTATCATTTCATAGAATAAATAAATGCAAAGAATATATAAATATTTCTCTATTTCCTTTGGGAGAAATCGTAACTTTAGGAATTAATAACGCAAAAAGTTATTGAAATTTTGGGAAGAAAATAATTTTCCAGTAATCCCTAGAAGGTCCGCTTTAAGTAGATAAAATTTCCTTTCAAAATTCAAACGAGTAGTTGCCTAAATAGAGCGTGACAAACATTAGCAAATTATATATATATAGATGATAGGTAGAATTATTTTAAAAAAAAACTTTTTTTTTTTTAGGAAAAATTTCTTCGTGGGAAAGGCATTCCAAATTTGAACGATGTCGACGTCAATGTCCTTTGCAGTACCGTCAAAGATTTCCTGAGGGGCTTAAAAGAGCCTCTCGTCAGTTCCTTGTTAAAAACTGATTTTATTAAAGCCGTAGACGCCGGGGATTCGGAAACGATCCGTTCAAATCTCTATCAAGTGATCTCTGAGTTGCCTCAACCAAACAGAGATACTCTAGCTTATTTGATCCTTCATCTCCAAAGGTAATTGACTATAAAGCCTCCTCTATTTATTTAAAAAATTATCAATATTTTGTTTAGTCATAGCAAAAATAAATTTCTTCATTTTGAAAATAACTTAACAATACGAATAATAAGCATTCGCTTTGCAGTTTATTTTTTTTTATTTTTTTCAAATAAGTTAAATTACAAATAGGTAAAAATAATTTTTAAAAATAAAATAATTTTTCAGGATGTCTCAAAATCCTGAATGTAAGATGGATGTGACAAACCTAGCAAAAGTATTTGCATTGACAGTTATTGGATTCTCCTCCGAAGATCTTGATTTAGAAACTATGAAAGAAGAAACTGAACGTCAAATCAAAGTAAGTATCAATATTATATAATCATCATTAATATTAATATATATATATATAAAGCGCTAGTCAAACACTTCCGTTGTATGTGTCTATTCTCACGCTGATTGGCCAGAGTTACAGCAAGTGGAGTCAGAGAGGGAAATTTAAAACTTAGAATTTTGCAATTTCCACTTGTAATAAAATATTATACAGAAAGGAAGTTAACTTTTGTGTTTATTTGCCGATGGAAGGCAAAGTGGTTGAAAATCAAATCGATTGTTATTTTTATTATTGAAAATTTATTGACAGGCGATCATTTGTGCTCTAACATCCCGGTTTCGGTCTGAACAAGACCTTCATCAGATCTGAAAAATTTTTATAAAACAATATGGGGAAATTATTTATATAACCGAACTACATTTGTTCACAAAAAATTAATTTTAATTTTATCAAAAGGCTTTTACATCTATTTTATTTATTAGCACATCATATAAAAACCTTTTGTTAAAATTTCTTTCACTAAATCAAAAATTTGTAACTTTAATTTCAATTGTTTGTAATGATTCATATAGTAACACTCTGATTTTTTGATTTTTTTTTTGTATTAATATGTAAACTCGTCAGCCTCGTAGCTTTACCGTTGATATAAAACACAAAAAATCTGTTAATTAATATGGGATACTTTTTTTTCTTTTATATATTAACTATAACAATAAAAAGACAGCAAATCCAGTATATAGTTGAAATAATTATTAATAAATTTCAAAAATATTTCTTACCAAGGGACTGACGAATTGAGTGTTTACATGCTGATTTTCGACACAAAAATAACAATAAAAGTTTATAAATGATGTTTAATTTTATTCTGGTAACCGTTGGCTCTAGTTGAAACATTATGCTTTAATAGGAGAATTAAATTAAAGTATGGTATATAAGGTTTTTTGTTTCAATGATTTATTTATTTAACATTAACACTTTATATACTTTAATTTAATTCTCCTATTAAAATTTATAAAAGATGGATAACGCCCGGCATTTGGGCACCAATGCCTTCTTTACTCACTAACCTTGCCTCATATGTGCAAATAAACATAAGAGTAAACTTCTATAGAATATTTTTTCCGAATCTTGAACGAATATATAGCATTATAAGGTTGTAGTTATGTGAGTTAGTTCAAAATGTTTCACTTGAAACCCACACCGCAATCCTTAAATTTAAATATACCAATATACCTTGTATATATATGCGAAGATAAGTTTTCTCGTGTATCTTTGCATACATTCGGTCTCGGAAACCTTCCAGAACATATATATATGTCGTAGACAGATGGTGAAATTAGACAGTTCATGAACTGTCTAGACATTTCATGAACTGCAGCCAGATCGTGTAATGGTCAAACAGTTACATGATCTGGCTAAAAATTTTAGACAGTTCATGAAATGCAATTGGGCCTTAGACAGATCGTGTAATGCTCGAGAATTACATGAAATGTCTAAATTTTTTAGGCAGTTCATGAACTGCCTAACAGCAGTTTTGCCGATCGTGTACTGTTTGTAAAGCAAATAAAGATCTCGAAAAAAGTCAATTTTTTTCAATATTATTATTATTATTATCGATTACTAAATTTTCCAAATCTTCCTCACTTTGTAAATCTTGAGTTAAGGTGCGCGTCTCGGGGTTCTAATTTTGGGAGATTGCGGCCACAAATTTGAATCTATCTACCTGAATTTCTTTTTAAATTAAAGCTATTTAAAATGTCTACAACTTATAGAAGCCCTTTTTTTGATTTTCGAAAGAATAAATTTTTTTTTTTTTAGATTTATTGCATTAAATTACAAACAGTACACGATCGGCAAAACTGCTGTTAGGCAGTTCATGAACTGCCTAAAAATTTAGACATTTCATGTAATTCTCGAGCATTACACGATCTGTCTAAGGCCCAATTGCATTTCATGAACTGTCTAAATTTTTAGCCAGATCATGTAACTGTTTGACCATTACACGATCTGGCTGCAGTTCATGAAATGTCTAGACAGTTCATGAACTGTCTAATTTCACGATCTGTCTACGACATATATATATATATAATGGTATTTGGATTGTTGGAATTTTTGTTATGAATACCTGTTTCTAAAATGTTTTATATCATAAATATAAATGAATAATTGAATGACCTATAGATATTCGAATTGAATACATACTGAATTTCTCGCACTTTTGAACTAGAATGTAAACATTGTTAAGTAAAACATTCACCTCAGAGGGCACCTAAAAAAATTCCAAAATTTTAGCAAAATCAATAAAAAATTTGCAAAATTAATAAGTTTAAAATTAAATGTCTATCTAATAACTATGAGCTTGAGATTTACTCATCCTTTAGTTAAAACAAATACGAAATTCTAAAATGGGTCCGTTGAAATTTTAAAATATTTAATATAAATAAATTCTCAAGTAAATTTGGGATTAAAACTTGAGATTATTATCTCTATTATCAATACCATAGAGAATTTAATTATTTCTTCTTTTATTCCTTTTAGATAATGGAACAACTGATGCTGATTACGTCTGAATATTGGAACTCGTTTTTGAATGTAGAACCTGCTCCAATGGCCACTTTCCGAACTCCTCTCCATCCGTCTCGATCTGCTACTAGTGTTATTGCCTCTCCATTTGTTACGCCACTTTTAGCCAAGCGGTAAGTAATTTAAATTTATAACTCACCAACTAGTGGCGACTGCCAAAAATGAAGGGGAACGAATCTGTAGTTAATTTACTGATCGTCTTCGATGAATTAATGAGTTATTCTTTGAGAAATAACTCAGAGATTGGAATGCACATTCCCATAGTCTTAGGTAGAAAGCGGTTTATTTAGAATTATAATTGGAGAAAGAAAACTAGCAGACTACTCCCGTCCTTTATTTCGAAAATATTTCAAAGCACATCAGTACAACTTAGGTCGATGAAAAAAGTATACAGGAGCCAGGTGTGTTGAGTACAGGGAGAGACTGGGGGATGACAGTCATTGCGTATTTTGTGCAATATTCCCGCAGAAAGAACAGGCGCGTGGGTGGGGCAGCACAATATGTAGCCAACTCGGTGTATAATTACGTTTGTATATGTAACGCCGAATTGCCGAAATTGCCTATTTTATGCAATCGGAAAACAGAAAGCCCTGCTTGTGCACCATTGTTAACCATGAATGATACGCTTCTTGTTGCGCCAGTAATTATTGATAGAACTTTGACATTTTTGATTGCGGATAACTTTATTTTTTCAAATGGAACAACATATCTTTTTTCATTGGTTTGCATGCAACATCTTATTAACTTCAAAATTTATATAAAGTTATGGCTACCTATCATCAACCATTTTGGAAAAAAAATCAAGTTATTGCTTTTTTGCCCGAAACTTAAGATTATCTTCATCCATCAAAACAGTAAAATGATAAAGCCTTGGATTTATCGTCAATAGCAACGAAATGGAATGGAATGGGTGAAACGTTCTTTTTGTAATAGAATCCAAAAATATTTCGCCCAAGGTGGCAGACATTTTGTTAAAATAATTTTGTTTTGATTTTTGTATTTGTTTTCTTAAAAGTATTTTTCTTTTACTTAACCTTTTTATTTACCTTTAGAATATTGTTAATTTGGCACAGCTCGAAAATACTGCTTGTGTTTCGGGCAAAAAAGCAATAACTTGATTTTTTCCTCAATGGTTGATGTTAGATAGCCATAACCTTATCCTTATATCCATAACCTTTATCAATTTTGAGTATGATGTTTAAACCAATAAAAAAGATATGTGGTTCCATTTGAAAAAAATAAAGTTATTCGCAATCAAAAATGGCAAAGTTGTATCAATAATTACTGGCGTATCATTTCGACACACTACCTTTAGGTTCCACCATTCATGGTTAACAATGGTGCACAAGCAGGGCTTTCTACGTTTTATGGTTTGGGAGATATTCGGCTGTAACTGAACAGCTGGATTTTCACAAAATGGCAATCCAAATGTGCAATAATATACAGGGCGTTCCATTGAAAAAAACATAACTTTGTATCGTTACACCCTGTATACGATTAGCGATCAGTGGGTAAATATTTTAAAATTGTAATCTTAAAAGCCCTACACTTTACTGGAGGGCTAAACTTTAAAAAAGTTCAACGATATAGCCACAATTTACCAATCCCGTAATAATGGGCCGCCTGGTATAAAATAAGCCCCTAAATGGCCTTAGCACCCAAGAGGGAAAGAACAACAGAAACTATGTAAACAAGCAATGTCTAGCAGCGCTCAATCTTTGGATTGGAGGCCCAGAGGCGTTAAAAGCCCACCGATTAATGAATTTTCAATTATATTTGTAAATTAAATGCCTACAGGAAGCTGGAAAAGGGGTTCAGCCGATGGTTTATGCAGCGGTAGTCTTCTAAATTGAAACTGGGCGTAAGGGTAAAAAGGACACCTTATGTCATCGATTACTTGCAACAGAATTCCAAATTTCAACAAAATCATTAGAGCTCTCACAAAATATATATACAGTATATATATTCAAAATCCCGTTTTTTTTATATCTCTAACTTTGAACTTTTTTAGTATTTGAGTTTGTGAAATTTCAGACAAGCCGTCCCTTTTCACTTTCCAGAATCCCTCTTACTACATCTGGAATGGACAGCTAAGGGCTAGTCTGAAAATCTGCAGGTTTTCTTTCTCTTCACTCATGATTCAAAATGTGCCCAGGAGTTTCTTATCTCTAATATTAAAATAGAGGAGGCAATGGCTAAGCCGGCTAAGCTTAGGATTACGGAGTCCGAAGTCTCAACACGACTCGGGTTCGGATCCAGCTTGCCGCAAATAATTCAACCATCCTGCCGAAGTCTCCTCTTAGGGTAGGTAGGGGGATAGCCCCACCGTGGTATCACAAAGGGCCTAATTGGCCTAAGTGTGTTCCCTCTCTGGGAACGGCCACTTCAACCTAACCTAATATTAAAATAGCTATAGTGATTTTAATAATGTAACAAAATGGTTCTTGTATATATCCCTTCATTTTCAAACCAAGACTTTGTTTAAACATCTCTAATCAAAAATGTGAATATTGTTTCAGAACGCCAAGAAAAGGAAAATTCTTTGCAACGCCTCCATCTCTCAAAAAATGATCTTTTTTTATATATATATATATATAAATTTTAACTCATTTTATTTAATTATTTTTTATTCCTTTATAATGATTATTTTTATTCTCATTTATTTGTATATTTTTTTAAGAGGATTTTTTTTTTTTTAATATTTTCTACACAAAATCGACTAAAAATAATTTAGAAGAAATTGATAATATATTTGAATTTTTATTTCTTTTTTTCCATTATTATTATTTTTTTCTAGAGGTATATATTAAAAAAAGGTTTTTACTCCATATATTTTTGTATTATATATTTAGTAATAAAAATATGTAATTTATAAAGAAATAATACGTTTATTTTTCTAATATATAATTATTAAATCTAATATAATGAGAATATTCCAAAGGAATATATTTTGTAATTCATATTTTATACAATTACAATTTTTTGTATTTTTGTATATTTGTTAATAAATAAAAAAAAAAATCCTTAATTTTGTAAATGTTATGATTTACCACAATTATTTTTTTTTTTTTTAGTTTAAGCTTTTCTTTTTATTTGTTTTAAAATCTTCTTCGGCATCTAAGGCCATTTAGCCGCTATCCTAGGGAGAAAGAAAAGAGCGTTTGCAGCTAAGTTTATTTCGTTTATTTAGCGCTTCAAGCCGACGTTTCGGTCAGATATACGATCATCATCAGGGCTACAATCAATAACAGAAAGGAGCGAGTGAGTTTACAGTTAAAAAAGAAGAAATTTTGTTTTCTTACATCACATGAGAACAAGAGCATAAGAAAACAAAATTTCTTCTTTTTAACTGTAAACTCACTCGCTCCTTTCTGTTATTGATTGTAGCCCTGATGATGGTCGT
This sequence comes from Euborellia annulipes, assembly GCA_023213315.1. Lineage (NCBI taxonomy): Eukaryota > Metazoa > Arthropoda > Insecta > Dermaptera > Anisolabididae > Euborellia > Euborellia annulipes. The sequence goes on along the minus strand of JAKCPI010017832.1, from coordinate 89,805 downwards.
ATATCTGACCGAAACGTCGGTCCTATTTTATTTCAAATGAATTTTTCATCAAATAAAGCAAAAGATGAAGAGTAGTATTGAAATCTTATTTAATAATCAATCAATAATTCTGAATTTAATAATCTTTTGACACCAATAACGCCAGATTATTCTTTGCTTCCTAGACACCTTTAAAAATGCTCTCCAAAGATGATCTCTTATTTTAATAGGAAGGTCCTCCTCATCTCAGTTTTCCATTTTTTTCTTCAGTCCCATAAGGCAAAATCCATATCTCGCCATTTTGTAATACATGAGTTCCATACATGTATGTCCCAAGGAACAAATAAAATTTATTATTATCATTATTACCTGATCGTACAGAAAATTTCTATTCACATTTTTTGTAGGAAATTGAAAGCTCTACAAAAAAAGGTATTTTACAATTTTTTCATAACTCTTAACTTTTAGAAGATATCGGAGGTCAAAGTTTGAAGAATTTAACAAAAATTTCTTTTTTACTTCTAAATTAATAATAATAATAAAACGTCTTTATTCTTTTTTTTTTTTTATATTTTACATAAAAATTCATATTGCTTATACAATAATAGCCCTAAGACCCCTATCTTTCCCCTGGCAGGATTGGCCGTCTAGGAGAGTCGCTTATAGGAAAAAGAAAATGCACAAAATCAAAGACTAAAAGAAGAAAAAAATAAAATAAAGGAAAGGGTTGCATAATGTATTACTTTAAATTATTTTATGCTTATTCCAGATTCAAAAATTCATTATTAAGATATAGTAATCTAAAATTTCTAAAGATTGGACACTCGCTAACAAAATGAAGCACATCCTCCTCCACATTCATGTTACCAATAAATTGAAATAAATAAAGACAGGGTCTAAATGTTGCCTAAAAAGACTAAATAAATAAATATTTTATTAAAAAACTATTAAAATCAGTACGCAATGGGATCAAGGGCGGATCCAGAGGTGTTTCTCGGGGGGGGGTAATTTGGAGTGACTCGTCGCACAGCACACAATCTTTTCTTAATTTCTGTAATTTAAAGGCGCATTCTGTACTTGTTTGCCAGAATATAAATACAAATCAAATTTTTAAGTATTAATTTTTAAAATTTTACGTGAAAAATAAATTTTTTTGCAAAAAAAAGGTATTTTTCAAATCTCGGGGGGGTAATTACCCCTCCCCCCCCTTGTATCCGCCCTTGAATGGGATGCAAATAAGAATATCTTCTAAATGGTTGGAGTAATCGATTAACCACAGGAGACTTTTGTAAAGCGTTGTTCAATTTCCTACAAAAAATGTGAATAGAAATTTTTTGTACGATCAAGTAATGGTGAGATATGGATTTTGCCATATGGGACTGAAGAAAAAATGGAAAACTGACATGAGGGTGACCCTTCTATTAATATTAAGAGTTCATCTTTAGAGACCATTTTGTAAAGGTGTTTAAGAACCAATTTTTCAGTGTCGGAAGTAAAAAAAACTCAAAGTGGATTTCCATCTTAGAGATATTTATTTTGTGTTATTTAACTATTAATAAAATAGGGGGCCGACTGGTGAAAGTTGTTGATGCTGCCCACTCAAATTTTTTCTTATGAAATCTATTCCATTAAAGGTAAAGGGAAATTTTATCTTATTCGTAGCTTATATACGAGATTTCATAGGTTCTTTTTGTTTACTAAAAAAAAAAAAAAATATTTTATTAAATAACAATAAATGTAATAATGAATGAAATTGATTGTTGTCCCAGAGTAAACGGTATGTCTTTTTATTGCGTGTTGTGTTTGAATGAGCGTGGGAAGCGAGAGTGGCGCCGCCGGCGGGGCTTGGGGGAATAACCGTGACCGGCTTGGTAACAGTGGGGGGCTGCCTCGGTCTCTCTGCCTTTCGATCTGGCCTCATTAGCATCACAGACATTTGCTCTGCCAGTCAGGCTGTTGGATATCGTATATAAAAAGCCCTGAGTCACTTGTCTCAGTTTCACCGACGACTGCAATCCTCAACTCTATCTTCTGTTAGATAGAATTCTCAAAACTTCTCACCAAATATGAGGGAAATTGTTCACATTCAAGCTGGCCAATGCGGCAATCAGATTGGCGCTAAGGTACGTTATCTTAATCACACTCTTTATATCTCTCACATCATTTTTATTTTTTTTCTTTCTTTCTATTATAATCTATTCTTGTTTAATTATATAAAAAGAATACTAAAAAGATTAATTGAAAAATTTCTATTCTCTTTGACTTGACTGAGTCAAGATGTCGTCGAGTCGAATGTTCTCGCATCATTAAAAAAAAAAAGCCGTTATAAAAAGGCGGTAAAACTTTTTAGTCTTTGTTGTTTTAAATTTAGAAAGTTTCTTTTTTATCCTGGAGGTTTTTTCTTCTTATTTATATCCCGAGGGATGTGAGTTGGTTGACTCCAGGGGTCGATATCTGGGCGCGCCTGTCCCCTTGAGGGGGGGTCCAGGATGAAGGGCGGGCAGCTCAGCGTCCCCCACGCCTGCATCTCGCGCCAAACAAACACCGGATAAAAGAACCAACTCCTTTCTTTCCTTCTTTCTTCATTTATTTCTTAACGTCTGTCACTAATTTGACATCTTTATTTATTTTTTTTTTATCAACTCACCTTTTATTTCATCATCCAAAATGTTGCATTATAAATTTGATTGAGTTCATTAAAAATAATTACCTCTTTTTTTATATATATAATTTAATTCTAATTTCGGAATTTATTTGGACTCCAAAAAAGAGTCATTACTTGAGGACAATTTTTATAATTTTTCATTTGAGAGATTTAATTATTTCATTATTAAAATTAATTAGGTTTAATTTTTCACAAAAAGGAGAGATAAAGATAAATCAATGTTTTTCAATGGAAGAATTCTTGATTTGTAAATCCCTTAAAAGGGGGTTCCCCTACCAATGGCGGTCCTAGCCTTACATTTTGGGGGGGGTCACTGTTTTTTTTTTTTTTTTATAGTATAAATAAATGGGCCTGGACCCCAATAAATATATATTAATCAAGTATGAGTATCGTTTAAGTCTTAAATGGCCTAAGTTGCCGAAAAGATTGTGTGAATGGGAGAGTGAGTGGGAAAAAAGTGTGTTAAAAAAAAAAGATTTTGGGGGGGGGTCACGACCCCTGACCCCCCCTCTGGGACCGCCCTTGTCCCCTACCCCTATTTTTATGTTTCTTCTTCACACACTAATCAATACTTTTTTTTGCACATAAATCTTCAAAATCTAACGATTACAATGTTTCCTTCATAAACGAGAAAGTAAGTGCTCAATTATTAAATTCGAATAAAGAGATATCTATTGAGAGATTTTTATTTAATGCAAAAAAGATACGCTTTGAAACAGCAGCTAAATTAATAATCCCATTGCCCCCGGGTGTGGCGTAGTAGGTAGCGTGCCTACCTCCTATACCAAACGTCGCGGGTTCGGACCCAGGCAGTCCATGCAGCATGATTTTCAAGCATGATTTTATTTAAGCCATTTGGATACCAGATGGCTTAAATAGAAATGCCTGAACCCCTAATAGATAATATATATTACAACGGTTATCGTCTAAAGTCTTAAATGGCCTATGTTGCCGAAAAGACTGTGTGAATGTATGTGTGTGTGAGTAGGAATGAGAAAAAAGTGTGAATGTTTAAAAAAAAAAAAAAAAATTAATCCCAATTCGATGCAACTCCGACACTTTCCAATTCATTTCATGTTAGAACTTACTTTTATGAAAATATTCGGATCTTCATAATTTTCTTTATAAAATAAATATAGAATATTTAACTAGTGATGAGAAGTGGCTGTAGACTTTGAATTGGGTATAGGAGACTTTGCAGCCAAGGAAATTAAATAAAAAACTTATTTAATTATTAATCGTCGACGTTTCGGTCGCAAGTCACGACCTTCCTCAGGACGAAGGTCGTGACTTGCGACCGAAACGTCGACGATTAATTAATTAAATAAGTTTTTTATTTAATTTCCTTGTGCAAAGTCTCCTATACCCAATAGAATATTTAATGCCGGAAATTTGCCAGACCTGAAATAACAAATTTCAGCATTTTATTATTTATTTTATAAAAAAATTCCGAATATTTTCATAAAAGTAAAGCTTCAAGCATACCGGAGTTAAATCAATAACTTTTGCTCTTTCTACTATAGTAATAGTTAAAGATCGATTCTTAAAAAATAGAAATCAATTTTTATTAATTTAATTTTGAGTTTATTTTTTTTTTTTTTATAATTATTAGCAAAAAAAAAAAATCAAATATCAGAACTTGTTGAGAAATCAGAAAGGACAGTGGGGATTAGTTAGAGATTTCGTGTAGAAAACAAACGTATGAAGGTCTTCTACACGTCATTAAATGTGTAAAATGGATTTCTTGTTTGTTTTCCTTTTTTTTTTTTTTTTTTGGTAGTAGCAAAACTGTCCATTACTGTTAAAAAATTGTTGACATTTTTGTTTAGAACATCTAAAATAGTCAAATTTTTTTTTTCATAGAATTAAATATCTAATCACTAAATCATATATTTATTTTTTTTAGCATTTTCATGAAATTCTTTATTTTAATCTTTACTAAGAAAAAATAAAATAAAATAATTTACTAAAAAAACTTTGGATTAAAAATTTCATTAATTTAATTAAAAAAAAAAAAAAAAAAACTTGATAGAGAACCTTCTATTTTGCTGATTATGATGTTATAATAAAAGAAAAGATAGCGGAATCGAAGCCTTATCACTTGTCAAAATAAGAAACATTTTTCTTTTTTTTTTTAAAGAAACTATGATTATTTATAGTTTGAAATTACATTTTTAATTACAAGAAAAGGGAGGGAAGGAAGGCATTTAATTTTTCTGTCAGCAGATGAAGGAGGAGAAATTAATTCTACAAACCGCAAGGTTTAAAAAAATGCCGTGGAATAGTGCAAGAAACAAATAAATTTGATTTCAATCGATAATGCCTAAAATTCTAATTACGTCATCGTAGATCTGTTTGATGAGGATTTATTTCAGTTGAAGGTTAGAAGGGATTTTAAATATTATATTTAGTGACCGTAGTTCAATAGAAACTCGATTATCCGAACGCGTATATTGAGGCTATTTGTTCTATCCGTAGAGGGAATACTGTAGAGTTTAATTAATGAATAAACGACGTTATTATAAGAAATATGGCAGCTTAATCGTGTGTATTCTTAACATCTGTTCTACATGTAATTATTAATCCTCCAACTTTTAGGTAATAGAGACACCAGCTGACGCTTTAAGCCAAAGTCTTTGAACCTTTTTTGAACTATTGTATTCTTTAATGTCATTTGAAATCATAAAAATCGTAAAATTGTTAACTAAGGTGATCAAACGTACAATGAGTGCCTATAACATAATAATAAAATACTCGCACTTCTTTCTTACCCAGTTACGGATTAAAGTCCTTCTATAGATGGATTCATGGCGCCGGAACTGGGGGGGCAGGGTACATTGCCCCCCTCATCCTACAGGGGGGCAGAGGGGGGCAAAATTTCTTCTTTTATTTCTTTATTTTTAAAAATGAGATATTTTTACTTTTAAAAATAAAATCTTCTAAATTAAAAAAATTAAAAGAGTAGAAATTCATTTTTTCCAAAAATTTTTATAAAATCACTAGCAAATTTTTTAAAATTTTAATTTTATTAAAATTGTGATTTTTAAAATTTTTAAAGTTTTATAGTAGATTTGTCTTTGTTTTATACTATTTGAACATATTAAATTATTTTAATTTTCTAAAAAAATCTTTTTGCCCCCCCTGATTCAAATTCGTTCCGCGCCCCTGGATGGATTATTTAATTAAATTTTAAAGGAATATGAAAAAGATTAGAAATGTTGTTAATAATTAAACTAGGAGATAATTATTAGGCCAATTCATTTAGATCAACTCTTAACTTAACGTTTCGGAGTACTTCGGAGAAATTGAGAGCAAATTTAATTATTGACCTCCCGCATGGTCCTGAAGAAGGAGTCGTTAGTATTCCGAAACGTTGACTAATAGCGGGAGGAGTTGATCTAAATAAATTGGCCTGGTAATTATCTCCGCGTTTAATTATTAACAACCTTTTCAATCAAATTATTCACCAGGCTGTTCGCCGCCTTCATCTGAATACGACAAATTTGTAATGGAAACTTTCATTTGTCACTGGCTGCATATTTCTGGTTTTCTGGCCTTTCATTATTATATTTACGAAATTATAAAAAAAGTTAATTTTTGTCTTGTTAACGTATGCCTATTAAAGGAGTAAATCAAAGAGTTGGGGTTTTTATTTTATGTGCATTGGTAGAAAATATCAATACCTCAAAGTTTTCCAAACTAGGAGGCGCAAATATTAGCCACAGCGAGCTATTTTCCAAATGGTCGCTAAAGTTTTATAAATAAAATACAGTACATAAGAAAAATATTTTTATTATCAAGTTAGGGAAAGTGTTAAACATATTTATAAATGGAAATTTTTAATATATGTGAGGTTTGACAGTTTTTGAATGATAAATTTATTTATTTTGATGCCTTATTTTGTATTAATAAATTTTTTAGTATTTGTGTTATTTTAAAAAATGAGGGGGGGGAATGACATCATTCGATTAAATATTTTTAATAGAGGCGTGGTAACATATGTTTGAAAAATTAAAATGGAGACGAAAGAGAAAATGTCAAATTTTATATTTGGAGGTTTACTTTTTTAAAATTCGTAGGATGGAGTTAACAAAGTATTGAACTTTATTATACAGGAATTTTATTGCCAGACATCTGTTGTGTGCTCATTCTCAGTTTCCGTTCGAAAAAGGACCATCATCAGGTCTGAAACATATTACTATTTTATACTTCTTGTTTCAGGCCTGATGATGGTCTTTTTCGAACGGAAACTGAGAATGTGCACACAACAGATGTCTGGCAATAAAATTCCTGTATAATAAAGTTCAATACTTTGTTAACTCCATCCTACGAATTTAAAAAAAAAAAAGTAAACCTCCAAATATAAAATTTGATAAGTTTCGAATCCACTGATCTACCTTATGTCTAGTGAAAATCTCAGAGTGTGCTAACCTCTCATATTTTTAATTTTTAAATTTACATAATTAAGGTAAAAAAAAAATCTTATTTCATAAAATTGTCAATGAAGTTATTATTTTCAAGGCAAGAATTAGAATTCTAAAATTAAATTTTGTTCTTTCCCAGGCAGGCAGGCATCCATCCGTTGTATAGAATCTTCTAGAAGGATCTTTCTTCTTTCTTTTTGTTCCCCTCACATTGAATAGCGAGTGTATTTGTGTTCTCCTCGCCCATTTCCTCTCAGCTCCTCCCCACATCGAAGGAGCCCCTTTTTTCCAGGTCAGAACAAGGAGGGAAATAAACGTAACATACTCTCTTCTTTGAATGCAAAAAAAAATTCCTTTTGATAATATAACCAGTTTATTCAAACGAATATTTTTATGACCTCAATTTGTTAAAATCTCTTTTTTTTTTTTTTAATCATCACAAATTTATGATTGCATTTGGCTTGGTGAAATCGTTTTATTGTCTTTTTAGCAATCAGTTCGACAAGAAGGAAAATAGAGAATTTTTTTTTTTATCGATTTGAATGAAATGGCTACTATTAATAAATATAATCAGAATATGAAGGCGTGAGTGACCTTCAGGCTCCTGGCTCCTTTTTGGCCTCTTTCGATTATCCGCGGCCTTGAAATCAAATTGCCACTCCATTGTCTTCCTATCTTTTTTTTTTTTTGTTCTCTTTTTATTCTGGTTATCCGTGGGACATTGAATTAATGAATCGATAGAGGGAGAGAACAAAGCTAGCTCTATTTGTTTTTCTAGTTCATTCATCCCCAATAAAATTTAAATGTCGGTATTAAAATTACATCGATTGCTTGATTTCATAATGTTGCTATTCGAGATTTAGCTTTGCTTAATTCTTTTAGAATTTTTATTTCTACTTGATAGATATCCTGTCCCAATGGTATTTAGGCCGTTATGTATTGATTCCTTTGTCCCTGTTCGGGAGTTGAGTCAATCTCCCACTTTCCTAACACAGGAGAAGATTTCACTCTCGAAACATGAATTGCAACTCTATTATTCAACCCTCTGTTTTTTATATTATTCCATTTGGAGAATTGTATCTCTAAAGGCGGCCACATACGTAACTGCAAAATCTTTTTGTACAGTGAGCGCCACAATTAAGTCCCTACCTGATAGCTAGTGCCTTAAGTATATGGTGTATAGTGAAGTAATTTTAATGACCAAAAAGGTAAAACGTAAAATCTGGTTCCCTTTTCAAATTTCAAATTATTTCATAATAAACCATATACTATACGATATTCTTGACTCTAGCTATCAGGTGGGGACTTAATTGTGGCACTCACTGTACTGTGAGGGTCAATATTAAGTCCCACCCATGCGTTTTCTATTTGTGATTATTTCATTGTTTTTATAAAAGAAAATGAAAATTTTATTTGAAATTTTCTAGGTTTGAACCATGAAAGTTTCTATTAAAAATATATAATATTTTTTTTTAGATCAAGAAATAATCAAAAGTAGAAAATGCATGGGTGGGGACTTAATATTGTCCATCACTGTACATACAAGCAAACTGTAGCATTCGTAGGAAAATTTTTGCGCAAGCTTTTTAATTGTGCAAGCCGTTCGATTGAACTTTAATCAAGCACAAGCGAATTTGCACAAGCAAAACTCTCCGCCATTTTATAGACGTCTTGACATTTGGTATATTAATTCATTTAAAATTTCAATTTAAATATTAATATTTATTGTGTCTCATTTTAAAGCAAGTGAGTATTTCTTGTTATCTTCGATAATAACTCTCCGAGTTTGACATTTTTATGTTACTTTTCGGCATAAGCTGTTTCTTGCACAAGTATGCTTGTGCCGTGTGGTGCCGAAGGGAATTTGTGCATGTTGGTACATAAAGATTGCACATGCATGATTTGTCAAGTGTGCAGTTTCGTCTGTTACGCCTTAATTCTCAGAAAATGATTTTTGTAGCTGCATAATCAATCCTCTCAATCAGTAATTATTTTTGTTTAAGAGTCTTATTTGTCAGCCTGCTTGTTCTCCCTATTTTCATTTTCTGCAAATATATATAATAACTCTCTTTAATTTATTTGTTTCGGGGTCGTCATAAAAACAAGCAGATGCGACCAAGGGTGAGGACTGCCATTAAAACTATTTGAAAAAATATACATTTCCCCCTACGCAAAATGCTTAATCCTCTTTTTCTCTCAAGTTCATTGACATTGGTTGATAGGAGGAGCAGATTCCATTTATTTATTGATTGGCAAAAGTTCAAATAAACATTTTATATGATTTCCCCCGCTGTCATTTGAAAACTCTCTCAATTGAAATTACTAGTTACTTTTTCTTACTCAAATACACTATGTATATACTGTATAAAAGTATTCATGTCAGATTTTTTAACCTCTAAATAAATAATATAAGTAAGTTTTCTTTTCGATTTTTCATTTAAAAAATGTAAAATCAAATCTTGATAATTTAGTACAACCTGGCGATGAATATTTTATGAAAAAAATAAAAATCTCAAGTTAATTTAAAATGTCGACGTTTCGAAAGACAAAATTCTTCCTTCTTCAAGACTATGATTATATCAAATATTTATTTGTTGACAGCATGGGCGTATCCAGCTCAAAACAAAATGGGGAGGGGGCAACTTTTTTAATATCCATTTTATTATTTTATTAAATGCCACAACCAAACTGGAGATAGGGGATGGCATCACTCAGGGTTTTTATCTTCTCACAGATGGCGCTCCGTTTTATTATTTTATTTTTATTTCAAGTTTTGAAGGGGGGTCAGCTGCTCTCCCTTGCCCTCCCCTGGATACGCCCATGGTTGATAGTAAAATAGGAAGCGTTTTATCTTCCGAAACGCTAACTTCTTAATCCTCTTAATTAATTGAATAAAATAATTTTTTGTCACAAGCTTAAGGCCACTTTATTAATTAACAATAAAATCCTTGACCTGATTCACCTCATCTTTTTTGTTGAAAAATGTAATCCACTGGAGTAGTGGCATGACTCTTGACCGTAATTTGAATTTTTTTGATTGATAAAGATAAAAATTAACATACATGTGCAAAGAGAGGGGGGGAGAGGGATTTTAATACGCCCTTCGAGTTCAAGGTTACAGAATTTCTAAAATCGCATTGCGGAGAAAAAGAAGGCGGGCCCCACCCTTTTGATACGTTTTTTTTTCTTATATAAATCGTTAACGCTCTCATTTTTAGTTTGTCAAGATGTAGCAGCTAGTAGAGAATGTAAATAAAATGTTTCATTGTCGATGTAACCGAAGAAGGCTTTTATCAAAGCCGAAACATCAACTGACTGCATTTTCTATTACCTTTTAAGGGCCAGTTGCTTCACATCTAATTCTAGTTATCCCTCGGATAAGCTAGTTGAATATGACTTTCGAGCCTTCACTTCTAGTTAAGCTAATCATATGATTAAATAAAAGCCCAGATCGTAGTTAACTAGCTAAAACCCAAAGTTGAGTATAAGGCTTAAGTGAAATTAGCAACACAAGCCTTGTTTATTTATTTTTTTTGAAATTTTTTAATAATTATTATAAATGATGCCTCTTAAGTTGCTAACTTCACGAAACTTTCTTTATACCTAAGTTAGCTAATTTTATGTGAAAAAACTTATTTTTTTATTTGGCAGGTTAAGAGTATTGTATTACTATTATTATTTGGTATCAGTCTAGTTGACTAGAAGTGAAGCAACCGACCCTTATACTGGCAATTATCATCAACTATAAAAAATTAAATTTGATAAATCTGAAAGATAATTTATCCCGTATATTCAAAATACTATTATTATACAAATTCTTAAAATTCGTATAATAAATTAATCAAACAGAGTTTTTATAAATGTTAATAAATAGGTGTGATTTTAAATATATTCAACTTACCAGGGTATTTTGCAATTTTACTTTGAAACCTTGACTCCCCCTGCATAAATTCATATACTGATATATTGATCCTAATGAGTCGAAATCAATGAAGTCACATGCTCTAATTGAACTCTGTTCGTATCTGATTTGAAAAATTTATTAGACTGCTTAATAAAAAATATCTTTCTTTACTCACTATTGGGCAAACTTTTTTTTTTTTATTTCACCTGTGAATCAAACATGTTGAAATTCACTCAAGAGGGGAGTGAAAAAAAAGCAATTTGTTTTGTTTTTTTTACCTTTTATATCCTGTATAATATTCAGCCTCGTAGTTTATTGTTCGATCAGAGCCCGAACCGGGCGATGACTAATTACGATGACGTCATTGCCAGTCAGTCGAACGAAAAGTGGAGAGAGGATCTCCATATTAAGATACACAGTCAGAAAAAAAGCAAATATTAAAAAATTTCGAAAACAGTTGTAACATTTGCCATTATTCTCCACTTATTATTTTCAAAGATATATTCACAAATTCCATTGCGTCGCAAAAATTAAATTTTCAATGCTCTCAATTAATATTTTTCTCTTCGAGAATCATTTGGACCATTTCCTCTCCATCTTAAATGAGACCTACCTACTTTTTTTTTTTTTTATTCCCAACATTAAATTTTAATTGTGTGAGAAATTTTTAATTTTTTTATAGCTTCTATGTTCTCATTTCTATAAATCAAACTCTCCAAGAAATTGATGTTTCTACTTTTAACAAAAAGAATTTGACAATTTTTTTAATTTTTTTAAAATTTTAAACCTATTTTTTTTTTTTTCAATCGCTCACACACACATCCACACAGTCATCTCTGCAACTCGAGCCATTTAAGACTTGAACGATACTGGTATTTAATTAATATATATGTATTTGTGGTTCAGGCATTTTTATTTAAGCCATTTGGTATCCAAAATGGCTGGGATCCGAACCCGCGACCCTTGGTTTAGAAGTCCAGTACGCTAGCAACTACACCAAGCCTGAGGGCTGCCATTTCTTTTTTCAAGTCTATATCCCTCCCTCTACGTTGCATTTGAGACCTTAAAACTATTACAAGAATATCCTTTTGCAATATAGGTACTGATGATTTTAGTATCAATGAATAGATCAAATTAACGTCATTAAAATTATATTTTTTAAATGCACTATGCTAATCAAATGATTCATATAGAAGTTTTGTTTTTATATGAGAGGGAGAGAAAAAGAGGAGAAGAGAAAAAAAAAAGACAAACAAAAAAAAAACAAAAAACAAAAAAAAAGAAAAGGAATTTAATAAGATAATATTATTTTATTTTTATAAATAAAAAAATTTTTTTTTTTTTTTTAATTTATTTTTTTTTTTTATTTTATATTTAGATATAAAGGATTGTTGTTAGTTATATTTAATTCAAAAAGAATTTTTGTTTGGAGTTGTTTTTTTTGGAGAGGGTGGCTTTTTTTGGGGGACCCCCCCCCTCCTCTCACCATTCTTATTTATATAGAGTCAATAGATATTAATGGAGAATATACGAATGAATAGTTTTAGTATTTTATTTCTAGTCTAATCGAAAATGGGGAGAATCGTGATCATTTTGGATTTAAAACCCTATGAATTTTAAATTTTGGTTTAAATACAAATTCTCTCCCACGATCTAGGATCGTTTATTTGTAATAATTACAACGTTTCTGCCACTCATTCTGTGGCCTGCTTCATGGGGAATTCATACAAAGGTTGTATCATTTGAATTAGTTGAGAAAACATTTTACACATACAATTCAAATGAGATTGCTACATATGTAACAACCTTTGTAATCTTAACTGAATTGTACCTGAAGAAGGCCACAGAATGAGTGGTCGAAATGTTGTAATTTTTACCACAGTTAAACCAAAAATCAAATTCTTTTATTAATGATAACAGCTGTGAAAGCCTAAACTCCTAAATCTTAAAAAAAAAAAAAAATTATTTTCGGGAACTCTTTCAAAAACGTTCCTAAAAATCAAATTTGATAAAAGGATCTGATCTAAAAATACAATATGATTTAAGATTCGATCCAGGATCTGGATTTAAATTGAGATCCAACTTTTGAAAATCGGATCGAATTTGTGAATTTTTCACTTTTCGGTTCTGCTCGCGATCCTTTTTTAGTAGATTTCGCCCATCCCAGCCAGGTGCTAATAATCTCTTAAGGGGCCTTTACACGATCAGTCAGATTGTCAGTCTGACTGAATCAGTCCGACCGTCAGTATTTTCTTCATTCAAGTATAATTTTACACATATCATTCAGACTACCAGTCAGAATCAAGTTCTTTTTAGCTCATTCGACTGTGGGAAGCTACTAATTTTTCTTCTTAACAAAACTTAGTTCCCTGCCGCTAAGTAACAATAAAAAAACAAAAAGAAAACGGCCATCAGTCCTTCAGTCTTGCCCATAGACGTTCAGTCAAAACGCCATTCTGCTCAAATACTGACAGTCTGACTGATCTTGTAAGGGCCCCTTTAGACTTGGGTTTGCTTTTTTTTGATAGTTTAGTAGAAAATGAGCTAGCTCCTTGATGAACTGAAATAATCACCTGCCTTTTTATTTGTCCTTCAAAACTTACCCTTTTATTGCCCTATCGTTGCCTTTTACTGTAGTTTTATTTTAGAACGTTGGCAGGTGTTATAAATTAACTCAAAGTTAAATTGTTTTATGGAGTTATTTATTTTTTTTTTGCACTCTGTTTCGACTTGAGCATGCTATTTTATTAATATTACGTTTGTGGTTTGAAAGAGTTTTTTTTTTTATCTTCTATTTTACGTTTTGTGATAAACTGTAACTTGTCTGCCGATAACCCGTGTTAAAACTGTTATAATATTGGACTAAATTCACCGCAAAGTTTTAATTCCCGTCTTGTCTAAGTGCTCATGCGCATCGGCTCTTTCCTTCGTCTACCGAACGAGAACATTCCAGAGTTGGCAGCAAAAAAAATTGTTCCTTTACGCTCGTTTTACAAGAATAAATCCCACTTGTGTAAAAAATGACTCATTGGCTTTTAACCTTTTTTTAGAGAGAAGAATCAATCAATAAATGGATCTCTTTCTCTCTTTATTTCATTTCTAGGCCTCGTTTGAATATTTTACAAAACACTTTGCGTGACAGATGACAATTTCGATTGGGCACATGCAATGCATTTATTTTTATTTGGTGCATTTGAATATCGAATTTTTTCAGAAGAAAGTCATCTTTGCTTACTCATTTAGGAAGTGGAGGGGAGAGATGGTGTCTAATCTTTTTTAAATAAGATTTTATTTTCTACTTGATTAAAAGTTGAGATAGGCACGCAATCGACTTTTACTTTTTTTTAATATTGACTAAACAATTTCCCATTAGATCGGTCTATTTATTTTTTCAAATATTTTCTATATTTATTTATAGATTCTTTAATATTTCCCCTAGACCTTTAATTATGTAAAGAAAATTATTATTACTATTACAATTCAGTGCCTACTTGAGGATTTGTTTACATTCATAGAATACACGAATGCAAATAATTATTTCTCCATGTTTTCCTATGGGAGAAATCGTACCTTCAACATTTGATAACTCAAAAAGTTATAGGAATTTCGGAACGAAAATAATTTTCCTGTAATCCCTAGAATCCCTTTAAGTATATAAAATTTCGTTTCAAAATTCCAATAGAAAGTTGGTCAAACATAGCGTGACAGACGGAGATTAGCGAATTATATATATGATAGATAATTCACTAATGTCCGTCTGTCTGTCTTCTGAGTCTCACGCTCTATTTGGGCAACTTCCCGTTGGAATTTTGAAACGAAATTTTATATACTTAAAGAGGACCTTCTCGGGATTACAGGAAAATTATTTCCCTCCCGAAATTCCTACAACTTTTTGAGTTATTAATTCCTAAAGTTACGATTTCTCCCATAGGAATTGTATAGAGAAATATTTATGTATTCTTTGCATTTATGTATTCTATGTAAGCAAATCCTCAAGTAGGCACTGGATTGGAATAATAATAATTTTTTTCTCATAGAAAGGCCCAAGGCGGGTTGCTCGGCTAGTAATATTATAATTTTTCGGAAAATGGTTATCACTTTGACATTTTCATATATTTATATATTTGAAATTCTTAAAAATTTCAGTTAAAAAAAAAAAAAAAAAAAAAAAAAAAACTTGAAATATGAATTGTTTCGAACAAAATTCATTAGTATTGTAGCCAGGTTTTCAGTTTGGGGGGAGGGGGAGGGCAAAAGCCTGAGGAACATTCCTCTAATAAATAAAAACAATGAATAGACACATGCATTCAACCCTCTCTCAAAAACATCTCACATATCGTTGGACTGAGAAGAGAGACTTATTTGGCTCCTCTTCACCTCCTTGCCATTAGTCTAATATTTGCTTTTCTTGCCCTCTATTTACCCTGATCACTTGAAATAGCAGAACATCATCGACAAGCTTTTAACTAGAACAACAGCGTTTGGAGTTATTATCTCCTCTTTGTAGCGCATTTTTGTGTACGACAGATTTTGCTGTTCATCTCACTCCCGAGTGTCCACAAAATTGTTTCAACATCCCAAATTTGTTATATATTGTTTATTTAATTGATAATAATTAGACGGAAAATTGATCCCACTTACTCAATTGTTTCCACAAGGTCAAGGTTACGAAACAGAAATAGAATTTTAATATATGTTAATTACAATAGGATAAATCTTTTAGATTTCTAAAAATATGTATTTGTGATTAAAGAATTCTTTTAATAAAGCAAAGGCACTCTCAAATATTTCTAGGTTTCGGTCCTCAATCTAGAGCATCTTCAGATCCGGAGAAGGAAATGATGGATGGTCATTAATCTCATAAACGTCCTTTATGGTTAAAATAATCCTTAAGGGGCTACGGGAGCGAAGTGGTTACGCATGTTTTTCCCGCTAAGATGGCGTTGTGTGTCATAAAAAGTATGCCCAAATATCAAGTAATTCAAAAATTTGCCAAGAGATGTCAGAATGGTAGCTAATAATATTTAATGCATTTGGTTGATTTTCATTGATCTTTTAACAATAAATACTTTATAAATGTTATTATATATTAGACATGGGTCGATACGCGATTTTGCTGTACCAGGTACTCGCTGTTACAGGTACTTGTTCGTACCCGATATTTTTACCAGATATTTTTGTACCCGATACAAATTTCACTCAGCAACGCTAACTTCACATAAATACAAGTAACAGATTCGATACGTAATAGTAGTAGTAATTTTCTTGGTCTCCAACCGTTGGTAATTTAGCCACAAATCTGATTTGATACTTCGATCATTGTGAAGCTATCAATAAGAACTTGTTTAACTTGAAAAAAGAATAAACATGAAACTATTAAAATATACTTAAGTTAATAAGTTTAGTAATATACTTTTATTTTAAAAATTGTATTTATAATTTAAAAAAAATAATTTTTCAAAGTCAAATAAATAAAGAGTACCCCAAATGAAATGTCATTTTACTTGAGACTAAATTAACATTTTTCAAAGTTTTTTTTTCCCTGTATTTATAAATATTCTTGAATTGAAAAATAAAAAACTCATAATTATTCATTACTAAAGAGTTTTTCAAACTGACTGAACTGACATTTTAATGTCTCCAAATTTAAAATGTCAATTTCTATACTGCACTAGAAAAATAATTAACAAATTTCTTTACTAGCGAAAGAAATTTAATTTACTTAAGTTCATTATGTTTTTAAATTCACAGTTACTTGTATTTTTACTTTTTTAATTAACGTTTTTAAATAAAAAAATAGTTTCAAAGTAAAAAAAAAAAAAAAGATAACTTATTTATTAAAAAAAGATTTTTTTTTTTCATTTCTCCTCTCTTTCTTAAAGTAAAGAAAAGAGAAATAATTTATTAGTAATAATTAGATTTGTATTTAATTATTATCGGGCTTAGTGAGAAAAGTAGAGTGAAAAATGTAAAAATGATTCGGAATGACGTTCGAAAAGAGCGCCAGAGCTAGCGAAATTGCCCTGTCAGGAGAGAAGAGACGGGGCGGGGCGTCGCGAGTTGAGGGTCGAAAGAGAGAAGGAATGAGAGAACAGGCGATACGAAAACTGTATCGGGTAAACGACGCTCTAAAGTGAAAAGCAAGTATTTGATCAATGCGCAAGCGCGAGAAACCCAGTACGAGTCTAGTGGAGTATGCCTGAGTAGTTGTTACTCAAATACCTGATATTTTTTGCTCGCACCCATTATGCCTATCTGTTACTTTTTCATACCTGATACAAAATATCAGATTGATACAGTATCACCCATGTCTATTATATATTATGTATCTTTTATAAAAGCATAAAAATATATAAATATTGGCCAGATATAGGCTAATACTATATCGGCTGTTAGACTAGCCTGCCATCTATTGCAAGAATGCTAAACTAATTTGACAGTTGATTTTTAAATAAATCATCTAAGCTTATTTTAAACATTTCTTAATTAATATGTGATTAATAATAACAAATTCATTTTTAAATTAAAAAAAAAATGAAAAATTATTGGGACAGATTGTTTTTTTATATTTTCTTCATAACAAAAAAATTAATTACGATAATTTTTTAATAAGTCATTAAAAAAATTATAGCTTGATGTCCCAATATATTGTATTCTTATGAATTTAATTCATTAAAAAAAAAACCGCATTGAAAAATTCCTTATATTAATCTAGTTTTTTTTTAAAGTACGTTTAGACGTCGCTCCTGAACCCCCTTAAATAAATATTTTGTACTTCTCTTGTTTGTAAAAGGATTGTTATAACTAGAGACCGGACAAAAAAGCATAAAAAAATGGAAAAAAAAGTGCTTAAAAAAGCATAAAAAACTTGAATAAAAAAGTTGTTAAATAAGCATAAAAGTTGAAAAAAAGCATCTCATAAGCAATTTTTACTCATACCAATGGCGTATACAAATTTTTTTTTTTAAAGAAACTAAATTTATTCCGCCCCGCCTTGCGAAAAATTTTGTTTTTGTGGAACCAAATTTTTTCACCCCTGGGGAAAAATTTTTTTACAGGGCAATATTTTTTCGCACTGCGGGGTTTTTTAAATTTTTTTTTTTTTTTTTTGGGAGGGGCGGGCCCTCTCCCCCCCCTTATATACCTCCCTGATGTATGCCTGTGTGAATGAGAAAAAAGTGTGTTTTTTAATAAAAAAAAAAAAAAAAATTATAAATATTCGTAAAATAAGTTCAAATAAGCACGAAAGGGAAAAAAGCATGAAAACTCAAAAAAAGCAAAAAAAAGCATAAAAAATGCCATCTCAATACACTTAGTTTTTCCTAATTCGTATAGAAATTAAATATCTAATGGTTGCTTATAAAATTGAGCAATAAGCATTTTGCTTAAAATCCGGTCTCTAGTTATAACTAAATCCAAAATTTATTATTTTTCTTTATTTTTTTATCGTTGTCCAATTTCCTCTTATTTCTTTAATCATTTTCCAAATCAAATTTTCGACTATATTATTTATATAGGTCACAGTTATTTTATAAAAAGAACTTTCCTTTTATTGATTTTGGTTTAATATTTTAATATTTGACAAGAATTGATTGATTGACTTAGAAGAAAGAGAGGAATGGAGGAGGGAGTCAACTACCTGACTGTTCTCCTCCTGAGGACAATGACCCCCCTTTTTTTTTTAATTATAAAAGCCCTATCGTCACCAGACATTTTAAATTAATTTCAACAAATCAATAAATTTAATATCTAGAGAACCGTTGATGGAAGGGAATTTTTTAAATATTAATAACGCTGATTTTATCTACTTGAGTAGATGGGCCAGAGGAGGGAGGCAGAGAGGTGCAAATAACTTTTCTTTATCTTTCTCCTTATCCTCTTGCATATGATTCTCCTGATAGGATCGATTTTTTATATTATTTAAGGGCATGTGCGTAACTAGGGAGGTCCCTCCGAGGGGGGGTGAGTTCGGCTCTCCTCCCAAAAAAAAATTGAGACAATATAGGGCCTTCCAGGCGCCCCGGAGGATGGCTGGTCTCATGCCCCCCCCAGCCAAATTCCCTAGTTACGCCCATGTTTAAGGGGGAGTAGGAGTGGCCTCGTAAAGGTACTTAAAAAAAACTAGACTATTATAGGAAATTTTTCAATGCGGGTTTTTTTTTTAATGAATTAAATTGATAAAGGATTTTTGGGACAGCAAGTTATAATTTTTTTAATGACTTATTAAAAAATTATGAACATAATTGTTTTGTTATCAAGTAATTACTAAAAACAAACTGTCCCAATAATTGAAATTTTTTTTTTTAAAAATGAATTTATTATTATTATTAATCACAAATTAATTAAGATAAATTTAAAGTAAGTTTAGATGATTTGTAATTTAAAAAAAAACCGTCAAAATAGTCGAGAGATCTGCCGATAGGTGGCTGCACTGGTTATCTTACGGCATTATCAGATCGCCTATATTTATATATTTTACTTTTTTATGCTGTTATCATTGATATATATATAATATTTATTATTAAAAGTTCAACGAAAATTAAATATTTAAGTTACATGAGATTAAATATAGCCCTACCAACCTGCCATCTGTTGGCAAATTTTGGTATTATTTTGTAAATTTGGCTTTTTGGCTAAATTTTTAAGGCCCCTAACGCCATCTTATCGACAAAAACATGCGAACATCTTTGCCTCCATATATAAGATAATAATCGTTGAGTCAAAGGGGATTGATTCATAATAAAACGCAAGTGCCTAAATGATAATAAAACCACTTCATTACACTTTAAAATTTTACTTAATCTTTTTATCTTTTGTTTTTAATGTAATTAATAAAAAAATCTGGTGTGACTGGCGCACAGCACACAACTTTCTCTTACCTTCGGTAATCGAAAGTTGTGTACTGTGCTGTCACACGATTTTGTGTCGACATGTATTTAGTTTCCGACAGTAGGGTACAATTGAATTCAAGATGTAAAATTTATAAGTATGGGAAAATATTTATATTTTGATACCATGGCAACCATTTCTCCTATCTTTTCTATGGAGTACAAGAGTAAAGTGGTCTTCAGAAGATTTCAATCACAAAATGAGAATATACATTTTAAAGAGCATCTAAAAAATAATTGATTTTTGAATTTAAAAAAAAATCGTTGGAGCAAATTTTGAGAAAATCGAAAAAAACTGAAAAAGTACATCAGTAAAGTACTAGTACTCTTTGGCCGATTTTGATTAAAAGCTTATTTTCCGGTCCAGGAGGATGTTTAACTTAAATATAAAATTTCAGCCTCATAGCTCAATTCCTTCATGCTTAAAATTGAACACAGACACACCCACACACACACCCACCCACACACCCACACACACACACACACACAGACAGACCATGTCCGAAAACCACTTTTTTGGATTCAGGGGACCTCAAAACGTGAAGATCCATCAAAATCTCGACATCGAATTTTGACATGAATCCAATACTTTCTCTCTATATATATATTACATATATACATAGGTAAGAGAAAGTAAAAATATGAGTGTGACTCATAAATACAAGAGAACTTAAGCCTAAGTGTTAATTTTTTTCATAAAAGCATTCTCTAGAAATTTCTTTTTAGCTATAACGTAATATCAGAAATTCCAAATGGAGTGTAGGTTGTTAAAGAAGGAGTTTTAGCTTTACGAAGGCGATTACATCAGCATAGAGAGAGAGTCAGGAGACTATATATAGGCATGAAGTGGCGGCCAAGGCGACCCGGCTGATTCATTCACACCAAGAGCCTAGCCTCTCCCTTCTTATCAGGCCAAG
This sequence comes from Euborellia annulipes, assembly GCA_023213315.1. Taxonomy (NCBI): domain Eukaryota; kingdom Metazoa; phylum Arthropoda; class Insecta; order Dermaptera; family Anisolabididae; genus Euborellia; species Euborellia annulipes. The sequence goes on along the minus strand of JAKCPI010017832.1, from coordinate 69,028 downwards.
CCTTATCGGACATGCATCGTCGGTTCATCTGAAAATGCGTGCAAGATTACCACTTCCCTTTTTGTAATTTTGTTTAAAATATGGATGATGGATGGATGCAAATAACTCGGTCAGAGAAAATGAATATTTACTTATTAATTATACCAAGGCGGGGGGGGGGGGGGAATTGATTAACGAACGACACCATGGCTGCAATTTGATTATTTTTGCAATTTTTCTGTTTAAATGTCTATATATGTCAGTGACGTAGGCAAGGGCGTCAGTACTTGCATTATTAAACATAAATTAAGCTATAATATGCCCACAGGGGCTTTATTTCAATTTTTTCTTAAAATTTACTTATAAGGAATCTCAAATTTGGCCAAAAGATATTTAATTTAATAATTTTTAACAGTTTCTATACCAGGGATGCTAGATTTAAAATTTGGTCTTGCGAGACACAAAAAAAAAAACAATTGAAAAGGAAGCTAAAAAAAATACAAAACTAATTAATTTTTTTTTATAACTAGTACTTATAATAAGTTTTTGTTTTTACTTATAATTATAAATTTTATTCGAAAATGTTCAATATTTCTCACTTGATTTCACTTCTTTTAAAATAACGACACCTTCATTTTTTAAAAAAGTTTGAAATTCCGAACAACTCATATCAAAATTCTGCTTGATTATCAAACTCATTTTCCAAATTTGTTAGCATCAACCTGTTTTTGTATAAAATTATATTAATTAATTTTAATATTATATAAAAATTTTTGCGGGACTGTCCCGCGAAATCCTGGACATCTGGCATCCCTGTTCTAACATATTTTTAAAATATTTGATTTAGAATAATATAAAATTTTAAAAAGACCAGGGGGGGGGGGGCAAATGCCCAAACGACATCTCTGTATGTCCATGCCTCATCAAAAGCTTTGTACAGTGAGGGTCAATATTAAGTCCCACCCATGCGTTTTCTACATGTGATTATTTCATTGTTTTCATAAAAGGAAATGAAAATCTTTATTGGAAATTTTCTAGGTTTGAACTATGAAAGTTTCCATTAAAAAATATATAATATTTTTTTAAAAACAATGAAATAATCACAAGTAGAAAATAGGTGGGACTTAATATTGTCCCTCACTGTACATCTGACTCGAAAATAAAATGTTTGCCATTTTTAGCATAGAAAATTGAAAGATATAAATTTTTAATGTAAAGGGAATATAGAAATTTAAATATATGATAAAAATGGAATATTTTTGCAATTTTTTGTTATTCTCATAATGAAAAATCGATAAAGACTATGTTCTAATAATATCACAATCATTCAAGTTTGTTTTTTTATCTCATTAATTTAATCCTACTTTAAGATTAAATTACAGTCGAGTCTTACTAATCCGGCCTAAACGGGACAGACCATATGCCGGATTTCCCGAAACATTTAATATAATGTTTATCTCTGTGAAGAAATCTGTAATAACACTTTGTTTTCTTAAATTGCCCCTCTTTTTTGCTCAATCAAGAAGTGACCGACTTTTCAACATGCCGGATTAGCAGACATGCCCGAGTATTGAAGTCCGGAACTCTAGCATTGTATTTTGAAAAGTTCATTTTACTAGTCAGTCTATGCCAAATATTTTCTTTCCATACTTGAGATTTTTCTTCCAATTTCTTTTTTTCTTATTTGATCAAAGATTTCATACATTGATGCGAGAACATTCAATTGAATTAAATAGGCTAAGAAGAAGTCAAATAAAAACGATGCTTATGAATAACATTTGCTTTAAATACTCTTTACTTACTATATTTGATTATTTAGCGGTGAAGTCATCCTTTATTTTAATGTTTTATCTAAATGATAAGTCTTATTACATTCATATGGCACAAGTATATGAATAAAATAGAGGTGAGTTTGTCGAGTACAGGAGAAATTAATATCAAAATTTGTGATTTTAAAAAAAGAGATCAAGGAAGGTTTAAATTTAGTAAGTAATAAATTTTTTATACCTAGGTGTACCCTTCTATCTCAAAGATACCAGAAGCAGGTTGATCAATAAACTTTTAATCCACCTTGTCAACGGACACTTAAGTTTTAGCTGAAAGTGCGTTGTTAACATTTTTTTGCATTTTTCAGTGGAGATTTTGTATTTGGTCAATATTAGTTATTAATTTTAGATTCAATTTGTGAAAGTTGACGACAAACTCTAAATAAAAAAAAAAGTCGGCCATCTTCCTTATATGGTTAGAAATCAACTGGGAATGTTGAATTTTGAATTCCCAAGGCAGACCTGTTATGTATTATAAGTAGATTATTTTATATTTTCCTTCTTATAATTCTTTTTTTCTTTTCTTTTTTTAGTTCTGGGAAATCATCTCCGACGAGCATGGCATTGACCCCACTGGAGCTTATCATGGAGATTCAGATCTTCAACTTGAAAGAATTAATGTCTATTATAATGAAGCCAGCGGTGGAAAATACGTCCCCCGCGCGATCCTCGTCGATCTTGAGCCCGGCACAATGGACTCTGTCAGATCCGGTCCTTTTGGACAAATTTTCAGACCTGACAATTTTGTATTCGGCCAATCAGGCGCTGGCAACAACTGGGCCAAAGGTCACTACACAGAGGGCGCTGAATTGGTAGATTCAGTGCTCGATGTCGTCCGAAAGGAGGCTGAAGGATGCGACTGTCTTCAAGGATTCCAACTGACACATTCTCTTGGTGGAGGTACCGGATCAGGCATGGGTACCTTACTTATCTCTAAAATCAGAGAAGAATACCCGGACAGGATCATGAACACATACTCAGTCGTACCAAGCCCCAAAGTATCCGATACCGTCGTCGAGCCATACAACGCCACTCTTTCCGTACATCAACTTGTTGAGAACACCGATGAAACATATTGTATCGATAATGAGGCCCTTTATGATATTTGCTTCCGTACCTTGAAATTGTCCACCCCCACCTATGGCGATCTGAACCATCTTGTCTCACTCACCATGTCTGGCGTGACCACCTGTTTACGATTCCCCGGTCAATTGAATGCAGATTTAAGGAAACTCGCTGTCAACATGGTTCCATTCCCCCGATTACATTTCTTCATGCCCGGATTCGCCCCACTTACATCACGTGGATCACAACAGTATCGTGCTCTTACAGTTCCTGAACTCACACAACAAATGTTTGATGCTAAGAACATGATGGCCGCTTGTGATCCTCGTCATGGCCGATATCTTACTGTCGCAGCCATTTTCAGAGGACGAATGTCAATGAAAGAAGTCGATGAACAAATGCTTAACATTCAAAATAAGAACAGCAGCTATTTCGTTGAATGGATTCCAAACAACGTCAAGACAGCCGTGTGTGATATTCCACCACGTGGTTTGAAGATGTCAGCTACTTTCATTGGCAATTCCACAGCAATTCAAGAATTGTTTAAACGTATTAGCGAACAATTCACGGCCATGTTCAGGCGTAAGGCTTTCTTGCATTGGTACACAGGCGAGGGCATGGACGAGATGGAATTCACAGAAGCAGAGTCCAACATGAATGATCTTGTATCTGAATACCAACAATACCAGGAAGCAACAGCTGACGAGGATGCCGAATTCGATGAAGAACAAGAAGGCGAGGTTGATGAGAATTAGATTTTCTTTTATTGTTCTAATTTTTTAAAAAATATTTCCCTGTAATTTAACAAATTACAGAAAGAAGATATATTATTTTTACACTCACGTATTTTTTTTATAAACTCTTTTTTTTATTATTTGTTTCTTGAATTGCCAAAAAAAAAAAAAATTTATAAATTTTAAGTGAAAATTAAATATTTTTTCTTTTTGAAATTTGTAAAATTACCAACAAAAAATAAAAAAAAAACATTTTTGTTAATAAACTGGCTCTTTTCAACCTGAAAGAAGAAAAATGTTTGATTTATTTAAAAAAAATTAAAATAAATTTTCCCTATTTCCTTTCTTTTTGATCATAGCCTAGGTTATTAAAATTTGTAGAAAAATGAAGAATTAAAATATATAGAACAGAGGAGGGAACCTGCAGCCTTCTAATATCTTCTATTCGGCCTTATTTATTAATCTTTATACTATAGTTCACATTTTCTGTTTACATTTTAAATTCGAAATTAAAAATGCTCGCCATAATGTAATGTAATATAAATATTTAAATAAAATTTCGTTTAAAAAATTTGGAAAGTCATTTATTATCTTTATTTATCTTTTTTATAGGATATATATATATATTTTTTTTAGTTTATAGGTAATACAGGTATGATGAGAATAATGTTAATTATTAAAGTAGAAACAAGATTATGAGGACTAAATGGAAGCAAGAATCACCTGGATAATCAAATAAAATTTTTTTAAAATTAGGGAAAAATGCTGGGCTCTGTTGGAATAATTTATTATTTTTGAGTTGTTAAATTACTTTAAATCCTAGAAAGAAGGCTTGGAGGCAGCAATTCCTTCCAATTTTATTTGTTCAATGGCCAAAGATCTTTTTTAATTACATTTCCTTTCAATCTCCTTCAGGGCAATATTAATGAAAATAAAAAACAAATTTAGTTCAATAAATTAGACACTCGAGATATATATATATATATAGCAGAGGATGTGATGGACGATCAGAGAGATAGGTCATTGCAATCTTGAGGAATTTAATTAAAAACAATGATTAAAATCAACATAGAATGATATTTAAGCCATTTGGATACCAAATACTTATTCGATACTCATGGGGGGCCCAGCCCTGTTTTCATATTTATTGCATTAATAATTTAATTGTTTTATATATCTAACAAAGATGTGACTGTTATTCATTGGCGAACATCTCATGGGCCCCGGGAATCGAACCCAGGATCTGCAGTCTCCGGGGGGTCCGGTGGTCTGGTGCAATGGACAGCACATCTATGCCCCTGAAAGGCTGGAGATCTTGAGTTCTATTCACGGGGGCCATGGGATGTTTGACCTCGCCAATGAATAACACTCACAGCTTTGTTAGATATATAATTTTTTAATTTTTATCCCCCCCGACCAAATGCGTTTTGGGTGTGGGGAGGCCATTGTCCCGAAAGGGGGGGGTGTTTTTTTCTGGGGGCTGGGATGTTTGACCTCTCCAATGAATAACACTGACAGGTTTGTTAATATATATATCTCTATGACTAAATTAAGTCCGAAAAGAATCGAGATGTTTTGAATACTAATATAATACCTAATACAAATATATAAATCTCGTAAATATTTAATTAATTAATTGTTTTATTATATAAATGGAAAAAGGATAATTTGCTACTTAAGGTAAGGCTAGTATTTTTAAAAGCTTTTAAAAAAGAAATATTTTATAATCTACTTTTTATTTGTTTTTCTACTTTTTTATTTTATAATCTAATTTAATTAATTTTTATATTAAAAAATACAAATTCATCTAAATAACATAAAAGAAAATTTAATTAAGTTATGTCAAAAAATTTTGACTTTTAAAAATATAAAAGCCATTCATAATAGTAAATAAAATATTTTGTTAAGTTTTTTGATCAAGATTGGTAATTTGGTAATCAAGTTTCTTAATTTTCTTATTTGAAATAATTTATAATGAAAAATATTTTTAAAAAATATGCTAATTTGAATAGTTCGTTTGAATGCACTCAGAGATCGCTAGTGTGCTCAATTGAAATGCGAGGGAGACGAAAGCGAGGGCGGGAGAAATTTTCTATATTTTGGGAAACTATATATATCTCGACACAAAAAAATCTGGTGTGACCATGTGCACAACTTTCTCTAGCCGAAGGGTAAAAGAAAGTTGTGTGCTGTGCGCCAGTCACATCAGATTTTTAAGTAATCCCATCATTACCCGCGCCAGAGTTGGGTTTTATACACGATTTTGCAGTTTTATACAAAAATCGCGGATAAAACTTGTATAAAACGTATAAAATGTATAAAACTTGGATGCGCATGCGCAAACCCGACGAGAAAGGAAATTCAAATAAAATTTCATTTTTCAATTATCAACATTTTGATTATATTATTCACTAAATAAAAAGCAAACAACATCGTCAATGCTTTAAAACATTATAAAATATGAAAAGCTTTTAAGCTGCTTTTTCAGGGGGGAGGGGGCTTTTATTTTAACCTTTCCGAAGTTTTATACATGTATAAAACCGTGTATTATACTCGGCGGGATAAAACCTGCCAACTCTGACCCGCGCTTACCCCCTCCAGGCCTCTTTGACTTCGCGCCTCTTTGAGGAGCGCCAGTAGGCTTCAGTAGGCTTGTGCCTCGCCATTTGTGTAAAACTCTTTTGCGTTTTTTTATTAAAAAGTTTTTTTTTTATTTTGTGACTATCAGTGATCATCAGTGTTTTAAATAGTGCTCTTGGATTATGGAAAATTATTTTTCATCTTTCTTCGAGTTGGTCTCACACTGCGGGGTCACCAAAGGATTATTTTTAAGGGTAAGCAATTTGATTTGATTGATTAATCTCTCTTACTCTCTCTTTCTCTATTAATTCTCTCGTGGAATTGTGTATCATAAAATTTTGTACCATCAAAGTTTATATTTAATGAATATCCTATTTCTTAATATTTATTATATGCATGTCATAAATCATATTAATAATCAGTTATTAATAGATTTTCCAAGAATCGCCATTAACTTATCCGCTTGAATGTCAAATGCATAAGAGAATCAAATCATACAACAAACTTGTTCATTAGTTCGAATTCTCCCCGCTTGGAGTTGATGATATCAAAGTGTCTTTCCTTTTTATTTTAATACTCCACAATTCCTCTCTTAAAATTAAATTTCATATTGAAAGGTATATTTTTTTGTTTGTTTTTTTACTTTCTCTTATCTATATGTATATGTTAATATACATATAAGTTAGGTATATATATAGAGAGAAACTATTGGATTAATGTCACAAATTCGATATCGAGATTTTGATGGATGTACACGTTCTGAGGTCCCTGAATCCAAAAAAATCTGGTGTATCTGGCGCACAGCACACAACTTGCTCTTACCCTTCGGTAAGAGAAAGTTGTGCACGATGCTGGTCACACTAGATTTTTTGTGTTTAGAGATACAGTAGAGTCCCGTTAATCCGAACTAATTGGGACCGAGAGTCGTTCGGATTATCGGGAATTTCGGATTAACCGGAATTGTAAGCTTGAATTAGTTAATTTTGATAATAAAGTCCTATTTACAACGTTGTAAACCGTGAAACTTGTCGGTGATATTAAACTCTAAATAAATATTTCATAATATTTTTTTACATTTAATTAAGAGAAAAAGAAACTTTTCATTTATATTCCTCTTAAAAAAAAAAAAAAAAATCGTACGCAAAAAGAGTTCGGATTAACCGGAAGTTCGGATTAGCGAGGTTCGGATTACCGGGACTCTACTGTATCAAGGGCGGATACAAGGGGGGGGGGGTAAAGGGGGTAATTACCCTCCCCCTCCCGAGATTTGAAAAAATACCTTTTTTTTGCAAAAAAAATTTATTTTTCACGTAAAATTTTAAAAATTAATACTTAAAAATTTGATTTCAGAATGCGCCTTTAAATTATTGAAATAAAGAAAAAATAGTGTGCTGTGCGACGAGTCACTCCAAATTACCCCCCCCCCCCCGAGAAACACCTCTGGATCCGCCCTTGTACTGTATTTAGTTTTCCATAGCAACTTGGTTTCATACTTGGCCATTTGCATTTCATAAGTAAAAAGTAAATAAAATGTATTGGATTAATGCATTGAGATTTATTCACCTAAAAAAAGAAGCTGACTCTCTCACCATCCATCGTCTAAAAATAAAACCTGACTTTGGTCACCCATTATTCCCAGAAACAATTAAATCGAGCAAACAAAAAAAATAATAAAAAAAAAAAAAACAATAAAATTTTTTTTTTTTTATTATATTCATCAAATTAATAAAAAAAAAAAAATAAAAAAAATAAATTACATCATCAAAGTGTACTAAAAACAATTTTCACAAAATATTATTGATATACTTTTTAAAAGCGCATCTAAATAATTGATTTATATGAATTTTTAATCTAATAAAAAGAAAAAGATTTAAATTCTGTTACCATGGCAACCATTTCTCTTATTTTTTTGGAGGTTCAAACCCCCCTTATGGGACCCAAGCCATCCATGACTGAATATTTAAGCTCTATAATACAAAAAATTTAATCATTTGCGCTAGCAAATTGTATTGTATTTTAAAAAATAAAAGTATTTTTCGGTGTTTTTTCTCTAGTAATTTTATCAGTAGATTAGTTGAATCTTACTAATCATATAAATTTTTGTAAAATCTTTCCTGTACCAAATTTTTTAAAAATATTCTAGGGTATACCGTGCTTTGAAAATTGATTTATTTCATTAGACTTTTTATATTGCCTCATTACTTGGAAGGGGGGGGGGGCGGGGCAGCTTGAACCCCCCCCCAATCAAAAATATTTTGCTACGCCTATCTTATTTACAACTTTGTATTATTTTTCTTTTTTGAAATTTATCATAGCACGCTATCGCTCAATCCTTAAAAACGGCCTTTAGCTGATTCAAAATTTTGTCTTTTTTTTTTTAGCACAAAAATTCCCTTCTAGACCTTTCACACATCCGCTATCCCCCCCCCATGACCTCCACATCGCTTCTAGTGGTCATTCAACTCGACTCTTTCATTTTAGCACTTAACTGCCATCTGTTAATGAATTTGAGAAACTTTAGTTCCACTTTTGGCCAAAAGAGTGCTCGCATTGATTTGGAAATGGCCTTTTGAGGGTGATATAATTAAATTGGATATAATTTAGATTTTTTTTTGAAACCAACTTAAGTTCTCATCTTTGATTTTTCGCCCAAGTGTTGTAAAAGATATTAACTAAAAAATACCCACCAATGTATAACATTATCACTCCTAATTTTTTTTTTTTCAACACATACTTTTTTCCCATTCACATCAAGGGCGGATACAAGGGAGGGGGGTAAAGGGGGTAATTACCCCCCCCCCCCCCCCCCCAGAAACACCTCTGGATCCGCCACTGATTCACATTCACACTCCCACACAGATGAACATAGTCTTTTCCGCAACTTAGGCCATATAAGGCTTTTTACGATACTTGTAATTAAGAAAATATATGAAGGACTTAGTGGAAGATAGTCATAAGCCACAAAACATTAGTTTCGAGCTATTGACAAATAAAAGTTTGACTCAAATCTGTAAATTAGCCTCTTAAATTATAATAACTTTCTATATAAAAATGAACACTTGTACGTGTATGTCTTATAAAGCATAAATAGTTAGAGAATGGAACATTCATTCGCCCTAGTTAAGTTTTAAAAGCATTTATAATAAAGAAGATAATGAAAAATGGGTTAATGACTTTCTTCACCGGAAAAATGGCAATTTTTTGGCTTAAAAATTAGGTTTTTTGAAAAAAAAAAATTGATGCTGGAGTTTATTAATCGCGATTGTTTTTATATAGCCAATTAGAGTTTTTCTTTCTGCACAAATTTAGTCTGATCTCATTAGCCTTTCGAAATCTACAAGGATTTAAACCTTCAAATAAGAATTTCCCGTCGCGGTAAAATTAAATAATAGAAAAAAAATAAATAGTGAAATCGTTAGCTGAAGAATCATGCTCATATTGTTTTTTCTAATTTTTCAAAATTCGCTCCAACCAATTTTTTTAGCTACTCTTTAAAATGTATATTCTCACTTTACTCTTGTACTTCATAGGAAAGATGGGAGCATTTCGGTTGCAATGGTAACAGTATATAAATATTTTCCCATACTTAGAAATTTTACATCTTGAATTTAAATATAACAAATGTACCGTTGTGTTGGAACCTAAATATACTGTATGTCCACACAAAGCGCACAAGCACAGAACACAACTTTGTCTTAAGGTGCGCGTCTCGAAAAGCCGTTAGAAGACGATTGACTACCGAGTTACTCTAGGCGGCAAGAGATGGCGTTAGTTTTTCCCATAGGGATACAAGGGATTTATTCCATTTCATTTGAAAGTTTCCAGCTAATTAATTAAGGGTAGAAAATTAATTATTTTTTAACACAATGACTACTAATTTAATTATCTACAAGATATAGAGCGAATTTTTTAAAAATACCTTTTATTTAATGCGATTAATTAAAAAAAAAAATTTATTTTTTCGAAAATAAAAAAACAGCTTCTATAAGTTGTAGATATTTTAAATAGCTTTAATTTAAAAAAAAAACAAAATTGAGGTCGATAGCTTCAAAATTGTGGCCGCGAAACTCCCAAAATTAGCACCCCGAGACGCGCACCTTAACAAAGATCACAGAAAGTTGTATTCTGTGCGACCAATCACACCATATTTTTATTTGCCTATACTTCTAAAACTACTCACCAAATAACAAATTTATATTTCTATGATTTATAAAAAACAAAAAGCGACAAATTTGCAAAATTTTTTCACTCTTAGAACTTGAATATTCACTATCCCGCGCCCCTATTCTATAGGCAAAATAAATATCTTTGATGGAAAGATTTTGCATAACTAGAAGGCGCTCTTGATCAGTGGCGCCTCCCGTGTCAAATACGTTAACTTCTCGCCTTCAACATCAAGTCTTTAGTTGATGGCGTCCAGTAAAGATAATTACCATTTAGAATGCAGGAACGCCTGCAAGACACACCTAGTCTAAAATATTTTATTTACATCGGGGAATCTAAATATTTAAATCCTAACAAATAGAAGATCAATTGACAGGCAAAATCGCATGTGTTGCTATATTTCGTTCATGGTCTAGACATGAGATAAGACGGGATTTTACGATTTTCTAATCTGGGGGATGTTTTATAAGACGCGATAAATGACCCAAAATATCGGCTTCGCCCCCTGGACCTCCCTCCAGCTGGTTCGAGGCCGCCTGCGGCGGACCCTCCCCTTTTCTTCTTACAATGGGAGTGCATGACCTTCATAACACCGATCTGAACGAAATTTTTTTTATGTGTAGTACTTAATGAAAAAAGTAATTCTGTTAAAGCGAGAAGGCGCACTACTCAACCGTTCGTCTTAAAAAAATGTTAAAGATTTTGCCAGCATGCCTTATGCCGTTGCTAGCAATAACATTAACAAAAGCCGCGATGGCTAAATCGGTAAGGTTCATTCTTTGTAAACAAGAAATCTCGAGTTCGAATCATGCCTTGTGCAACTATTTTTTTTTTTTTTTTGTAATTTATTTATTTTTTTGGATTTTTACTTTTTAAGAATTTTTTATTATTAATAAATAAATAAAAAAAGTTTCTTTTTAATTAATGGCTTTTAATTTTTAACTTGTTTTCCAATATATTAAAAAAAATTATTATACGAGAAATATATTCAGGGCCGGAACTAGGAGATTTTTTAGGGGGGGGGGGCAAAATTTAATTTCAAAATTGCAAAATTTATTTTTCTTTGATTTATTTTCGCTCCTATATTTTTTGATTTTTATGTATTTTTTATTACAATTAATGTTAATATGTTAATTTTAAATTTATTTATATGTTCAATTAATAGTAATGTATTTCTCGTATAATAATTTTTTTTAATATATTGGAAAACAAGTTAAAAATTAAAAGCCATTAATTAAAAGAAACTTTTTTTTTATTTATTTATTAATAATAAAAAATTCTTAAAAAGTAAAAATCCAAAAAAATAAATAAATTACAAAAAAAAAAAAAAAATAGTTGCACAAGGCATGATTCGAACTCGAGATTTCTTGTTTACAAAGAATGAACCTTACCGATTTAGCCACCGCGGCTTTTGTTAATGTTATTGCTAGCAACGGCATAAGGCATGCTGGCAAAATCTTTAACATTTTTTTTAAGACGAACGGTTGAGTAGTGCGCCTTCTCGCTTTAACAGAATTACTTTTTCATTAAGTACTACACATAAAAAAAATTTCGTTCAAATCGGTGTTATGAAGGTCATGCACTCCCCTTGTTAATTATGAAAAGAAATTATTATTATTCCATTCCAATTCAGTGCCTCCTTGAGGATTTGTTTACATTCATGGAATACACAAATGCAAAGAATACATAAATATTTCCCTATACATTTCCTATGGGAGAAATCGTAACTTTAAGAATTAATAACTCAAAAAGTTATAGGAATTTCGGGATGAAAATAATTTTTCTGTAATCGCGAGAAGGTCCTCTTTATGTATATAAAATTTCATTTCAAAATTCCAACGGGAAGTTGCCTAAATAGAGCGTGACAGACAGACGGACATTATATACATAGATTATCAATGATTTGCTATTTGTCGGATAAAGTTTGCTGGTTGACTAGAAGCAAAGCAATGGAATAGAAATATTCCCCCCTTCCCAACTACATTTTTATCTTTCACTTATCAATTTTTTTTTTTTTTTTTTTGTAAACAATAATTGAAAAATAGTGCTGCGATAGATTTGTTTATGTTTAAAATTTTGGTAGAGGCAGCACAAATGGTTCCTGTCCAATTCAATCTTCCTCTCTAATATAAACACATAAAAGGAGAAAGGAGGCAGGCAGGCAATCAAATACAAACTTACTTGGCGTTTTTATTTTCCCCCTTTCATTTTGTTTGCTCATCCTTGGAGCAAGTGTAATTATAAATAGTCTAAATAATCAAGAATAGAGAATAATCTCATTTCTCATAACAGGTTTCTTGACAATATCATTGCATTCAAATGAAAATGAGCAGAACATTAACATTTACGCCTTTGTGAATTTTTAAACTCACAAAGCAAAGAGTAATTCAACTTTTTTTTTTTTTGTAAATCTAAGAATATACTAATTATATTTTTTGCAAACTTAATAAAATCATCAACCTTAAATATTCTTTTGATCTCTTAATTATTTTAAACCAACAAAATATATTGTTTTAATATGATTTAAACTTTCGACCGTTGATTCTCGTTGAAACATTTTGTAAATAAAATTCAATATACAAATTAAACACTAGGTTATTTATTTCAAAGGTTTTATTAATTAAAAATTAACACTTGATACGTATTTCGACATATTACATTACTATGTATTAGAATGTAATCACTTCTGATGATGACACGGAATTGTCGAAATACGTATCATTGTTAATTTTTAATTAATAAAACCTTTGAAACAAATAACCTAGTGTTTAATTTGTATATTTAATTTTAATTTACAAAATGTTTCAACGAGAACCAACGGTCGAAAGTTGAAATCTTATATATATATATATATATATATATTTTTTTTTTTTTTTTATTTAACAATCACGTGGCTTTAAGCCTTCAAGCCATACAGCCATTTTCCATACATTTCATTCTATAAGTTATAAATAAAAATTATGATAATGATAAAAATAACGGTCAGTAAATGTTAAGCAACATTAATGAGATGCATTTTTTATATTAGACATAATTTTAGAAATGGATTGCTCGATGATGTTAATTATATAAGTTTGGATTTGTGGGGGATGATATTTCCTTTGAGATAGATGGGCAGTTTGCGACTAGGATCTTATGTAACGAATCTATTATGACCTCTTTCAAAAAATTTACGTTTGCTATATAGTTTGGGCTTTCTATTATTGGGTTTTGAGGAATGTTTAAAATGTTGGAAATATTCTGACTGGGCTTTGGACTGACTATTGTTGAGGCCGGCTTAGAAGATTGAGATGTCTCCCCTTTATTATTATTTTTGGAATTGGGATGGGTTTGTGAAAAACTATTGTTAAATGAGTCTTGTTGCACTGGAAGAGCAGGAAATTCTTGAGAGTCATTTAAATTTAGATTAGGACTTGTAATTTTAGCATATGATGCACCTGTTGAAATTTGACTTTTGGCTTCTGAATATGAAATATTTTCCGTGGCCATTAGTGATTTAATATTTCGTTGTATTGAAAATTCAGGGCATTTTTGTATGTCATCGGCTTTATGATTCCCTCGACAATGAAGACAACTTGGGATAATATCTTGGCAGCTACTAGAAGAATGTAAGCCGCCACAGCTACTGCATCTTTCTTTTCCTTTGCAATGGATAGCAACGTGACCGAAACGATAACATTTGCGACATTGAATAATTCTTTGAACATATAACTCCACTTTGCAGACCACACCTAATATTTTAATTTCTGAAGGAAGAGATTGGCCACAAAAAGTTAAGATGAAAACCGGTGTTGGTACTCGAACAAGAGGGTTTTTGGCGTCTTTTTTATAGACCCTTGAAGCTTTTACAATTTTTAGGATAGATTCTGAAAAATTTAGAACATCCTCTTCCGAGAGAGAATAGTCAATGTTTCTAACTACGCCTTGTTTAAATATTTTATAATTTGGAATATAGCAATGGAGTTTATTTTTGGACCAAAATTCATTTTCTATCAGCAAATTTGCTTCTTGAAAAGAGTTTATCACAATCTTTACTTTTTTCTTGTCTATTGCGTGAATTGACCTTACATTTTTATACGTAGCAAAATTATTATCTCGGATTAATTTACCTACCTGCATAGGGTGAACATTAACGACTTTATTGTGGCTTTCCACAAGCAAAGTGTACGGCCCACTCTCTGAAGAACTATAACGATTGTTACAACATATTTTTGCATAAGTATTTTCAACAAAATTAATAGATTGGTTCTCATTAGGAAAATTGAGTGAAGATGAATTCTGATTGGGAGGAGTATGATAACTGATTGTGTTATTAACTAATGGAGACTGAATTAATGAAGGGTTAGGTTGAGAAGGCGGATTTACTCTTAAAGACTGACCGTTATTTTTTACAATTTTTCGTTCATTTGAGATAGTATACTGCTTTTCTTCATTCTTCCTCTTCATATTCGATTGAGTTTCCATACTGCTTCCAGTTGCTTCGTTAGTAATTTCGGAGTCATCATTCATTTCGCTACTATTCAAGGCATTAGCAATACGTAGTAGATGGTCTTCCTCGTCGAGATTATCAAAACACCAATCGGTACTATTAATTTCTTGAGGGGACACCATTGGGGCCCAATTTATCACCCCAAAGCGTAAGGAGACTCTCCACTTAAAAATATAAATTTATGCCCTCAAATATATAGAAAAACTGAGATAATTTTTAAAAATTTATCAGGAGAGAAAAATTTTTATGTTTATATTTATCACGGCCAATTGGACCGCCAAATCTTATATATATTTTGCATTTGGCAGCTATATGTACTGATGCTATGATGAGCGATCTTTCGATAAGTCGCCCCAATAAAATATTAGCTGCCAGTGGCTGCTTTTGCAAACCTTCCTTGATTAAACTAAATATATACTGGTATTATGTAGTGCTTATAACTGGATATGGCTGATGTGAATGTATTCAAGGGATGATAATTAGGCAGCCAAACACAAAAAAAACAAAATTTTTTAATTTTTCTCTGTCGACATTTCGAACGCTCATCGCGCTCATCATCAGGACAGCTAGAAAAGTCATAAGCTTAGATGGATATAGCATGTCATATACAGATATTGATATATAAATAAATACTGATGATACATCAAAATAATATGAATATCTATAAAAAATTTTCTTAAACTGTAAACAACAAAGGATTCCACAACAAATTGCAAAATTACAAGTTAGGCCTTTTATCAATTATTTTACAATTATAGTCAGGCGTTTGCTGTTTTTTAACCGAATTCATTTGACTATAATTGTAAAATAATTGATAAAGAGGCCTAACTTGTAATTTTGCAATTTGTTGTGGAATCCTTTGTTGTTTACAGTTGTTAAAATTTTTATAGATATTCATATTATTTTGATGTATCATCAGTATTTATTTATATATCAATATCTGTATATGACATGCTATATCCATCTAAGCTTATGACTTCTCTAGCTGTCCTGATGATGAGCGCGATGAGCGTTCGAAACGTCGACAGAGAAAATTAAAAAAATTTTGTTTTTTTGTGTTTGGCTGCCTAATTGCACCCTTGAATATATATTATGTCCGATTTAGAAAACATGGATTTTAGAAGAAATTCAAAGTAATGGCACATTTAGATAAAATTCGGCCGAGCAAAATATAACTTTTTGAGTTATTAATTCCTAAAGTTACGATTTCTTCCATAGGAAATATATAGAGAAATCATGATAAGTAGAGAAATATCTATATATTCTTTTCATTTATAGGCTATATTCTATGAATGTAAACAAATCTTTAAGCAGGCACTGGATTGGAATACGTAGTAATAATAATTTTCTGCCCACGGGGCGTGGTGTAGAGGTTAGCGTGCTAACCTCATATACACTGTAAAAAAAATTTCGATGATTTTACAATTTTTATGTTGTAAGCAAATTTCCAAGACCAATAGATACTAAATTTACTATACAGTTGAATTATATTTTTACAAAACTCTTTGCAAAAATCGTTTACAAATGTCTGGTAATTTTACCAATATTTAGCAATTTTCGAGTCCAAATGTTGGTAATTTTACAAATATTTAGCAATTTTTACAATCCAAATGTTTGGTAATTTTACTAATATTTAGAAAAAGAAAAAAAATTTAAGACTGGACCCATAGGTTATTGACCTTTAGGGGACGTCTCTACCTGAATGGAGTGAAATAAATATTTTTATTTAATGAAAAATTCCTCCAGGATTTGAACACTGACCTTTTTTGTAGAAGCCTTGCTGCCTAGTTCCATTTGACCATCGAATCACCTGTTAACTAATGATCTATCTCTGCTATTTGGCATTCAAGTATGACCTCATTGTCAACTATTTTTACTAAATAATAAAATAAAAAATAAACTTAAAGTTATCATAATATTATTATTTTTTGTATTATTATAACTTAAATAAATCCTTATAGTGCCAAAAATGTCTTTATTAAGAAAGCTAAAAAGCAGTCGAAACAAAGTCGGCCATGTTGGCAGCCTTAAAAGGAAAATTACTATACCCTTGTATTGTAAAATTAGAAACCTTTTTGTAAAATTACAAACCCTTTTCTAAAATTACAAACCGTGTTCTAAAATTACAATGCCGTTGTATTGTAAAATTAGAAATCGTATGGTAAAATTACAATATTTACTCTAATTTTCCAAGAGAATTGTAATTTTAAAATGTTTTTTGGTTGTAAAAATTTTTTGAATGCATAGATTTGTAAATTTAGTATACAAATGTATGGTAGTTATCATTTACAAGGAAAATTTGTAAATTTACTATACTAAAACATACTAAAATTAAAATTTTTTTTTTACAGTGTACCAAACGTCGCGGGTTCGGACCCCAGGCAGTCCGATGATTTTATTTAAGCCATCTGGTACCAGATGGCTTAAATAAAAATGCCCTGGACCCTAATATATATAAATTCATAAATAACGGTTATTGTAAATGTCTTATATGGCCTGGGCTGCCGAAAAGACAGTGTGAATGTGTGTGTGAGTGGAGTGTGAATGAGGAAAAAGTGTGAATGTTTTTTATATAAAAAAAAAAAAATAAATAATAATTTTCTCGGATCCAAGACCACCTTAGTTTTATAATATGTTATTTATTACCTCCTTTTTTTACTTTCTCTTACCTATGTATATATGTAATATACAGTATATATAGAGAGAAAGTATTGGATTCATGTCAAAAATTCGATGTCGAGATTTTTTAGAGACTCTAAATTTTTCCCATCCGCGGAACTGAGTACACATTTCGGGGGTGAGGGCCCGGGACCCATTATTGTCTCTATATTTCTATAAGTGTATATGCATTTGAAAATTTCGGGGGCCCGGGCCCCCTCGCCCCCCCCCCTCTATATACGCCACTGCTTATTATAATAACTGCACCAGAGAAAGAGACACAATGATTTGAAATACCATTCAATGCTATTTTATTTGTTTTAATACACCTAGCAAAAGAAAAAAGGATCATATTTGCATTGAGTTGTTATATCATAGATAATTTTGGATAAAAGTAAATTTGGCAACATCTCATTTTCTAGATAACTTGACTTCTTGACATTTTCCTGTGGCTAGGGATATCTATCTATTCACTTACACTTACTTACGCTCTCATAGCTGTGTTGGTTTTAGATTAGTTGACTCTATTTTACAAAGATTGTGTTTGTTCTATCAAGGATTCAAAATGTGTTAACTTGCTCGCTAAAATATACATTTTATAGACAGACTTGTATTTTACTCTCGACGGCCTAGTTTGTTTGGCAAACACTTGTTGATGTTTTGAATTTGTCTTTTCTTTTTACATAGTAAAGGTATTGTAATCGTAAAGAAATTAGACCTTGTGAATTTTGACGATTCTCGATGTTTTAGATCGAAATAATTTATTTATTTTTTATTGTTGGTTATTATTATTATTAGTAATGCTGCAGGGTGCTTCGACAACGCTGAGACAGCCAAAGTTGATAAACTCGTTTATTTTTACTTTTGTTGTTACTTTCTCGTATAGAATATAAAGAGAAAGTATTGTAATCGTCAAAAAATTTGACTTCGAAATTTTGATTTTCTCCACATTTTAGACCTCCCTGAGTCCAAAAATTCCATTTTGGGCATTATGTGTGTGTGTGTGTGTGTGTGTGTGTGTGTGAACACGATTGTTTAGAAACCAAAGCAGCTAGATCGATGAAATTTGGTATATGCTCCTTACACTAAAATTGTAGATGTCTATCAACTTTTGGAGTAAATACGTCACTTGCAAGTAGTACTTTACTTAAAAAGTTTTTCAAAAATTTTGAAATTTTCAATTTCTTTGTTATATTAAGATAAAATACTCAATTCTAAAAGGTTTTTATTCTTTGACATTTTTCCGAAAACTGAATAGTTTTTGAAATAATCACAGAAGGAAAAGACATTTTGATAAATTTAAGACACAAGACGACAGTTAAACAAAATTATATTTATTTAGAGTTGAATATAGTACAACGAAGTATAACAAAAGTTATTGATTGAAATTATTTTTTCTCAACAATTAACAATAATATTATTATTTACAATAAGTGTAGGGAATGCTCTCTAGTGAGTGTAATGTAAAGTTCATTTACTTTCTAACACTCCCCCTCACGAGCTTAAGAGAGCTGTAGGGATTTTATTCCTAGCCTTTTGGTTAAATCCTGGTGTTTCGGCCCTGGCAATCCCTTTGTTAATATATCTGCTTGCATATCTTCACTTTTCATGTAGGTGACGACAATTTCGTTGTTTTTTATGGTGTCCCTAATGAAATGTTCACGGATGTTAATGTGCTTTGACTTTGAGCCTATTATTGAATTGCTTGCAAGTTTATTTGCAGCTTGGTTATCATTAAAGATTTCTATTCTTGAATGTTTCAGACCCATATTGTTGATTAACTGCTTCAAGTGTATAGCCTCTTTGGCTGCTTCTGTCAGCGCCATGTATTCCGCTTCGGCAGTTGAGAGCGCTACTGTTTTTTGTTTCTTTGATTCCCAGCTTACCGCTGCTCCTCCAAACTTAAAACAGTATCCTGTATATGATTTTCTATCTAGATGGCATGTTGCCCAATCTGCATCGGTATATCCTACTAGAGGTGTACCTGTCTTTTTATATATAAGTCCTAAGTCTTCAGTACCTTTTAAGTATCTTAATACTCTTTTCGCCGCTAGCCAATGCTCTTTTCCATAGCAGTTGTTAAATTGGCTTAAGTAGCTCACAGCATGAGATATATCAGGACGCGTGGCCACCGAAAGATACATGAGGGCTCCTATCAGGCTTTGATACGGACAATCGACGATTTCTTCTGTGTCTTTATTTTTATTTAATTTAATTCCAACTTCCATTGGAGTAGACACTGGTTTGCAATCGGTCATGTTGTATTTTCTTAGAATTTCCTTAATGTATTTTCTTTGACTAATCGATATTTCATTTTCAGTTCTTTTAAATTCGATTCCTAGACAATAATTTAAACTTCCTAGGTCTCTCATTTCAAATTTTTTCATTAAATTCTTTTTCAATTCATCTAGACTCTTCTGATTGACTGAGGCTGCTATTATGTCATCGACATAAATAGCTACAATTGTTTTTTCTCCCCCTTTCGAAGAGATGTAGATACAGGGATCCGCGTCAGATGGATTGAAACCTAATTCCTTTAGAGTAATATCTAGTTTTTTTAAACCATTGTCTTCCGGCTTGTTTTAACCCGTATAAGGCCTTTTTTAGTAAACATACTTTTTCTTTCTTGTCCTTATTTAAATCTTCTAACATTTGTTTTGCTCCTTCATATATAGTTCTATCTTCATTTTTTCTTTCTTCAAGTATTATTTCTTTTAAATAGTTTTCCAGATTTTCTGGCTTTTCCATATATATTTTCTCTTCTATATCGCCATATAAGAATGCTGTTGAAACGTCCAATTGACTAATCTTCATATCGCATTCCATGCAAACTCCTAGTAATAGACGTATTGAACTCAATTTTGCTACAGGAGCATACGTTTCATTAAAGTCTATTCCAGGTCTTTGTGTGAAGCCTCTGGCTACAAGACGAGCCTTTTTTCTTTCCAATTCTCCGTTAGCTTTGTATTTATTTTTTAATATCATTCGACATCCTACAATATTTTCATGTTCGTTTTTATTTACTATCTTCCATGTTTCATTCTTAATATGTGATTTTAATTCATTTTTTATTGCTTCATTCCATTCTTCTAATTTTTCATTTTCTTGCATTTCGCATTGTGCGGATGTTTCAAAATCATTCAACCATGTAGGAGGTTTTATATTTCTTTTGGATTTTCGAGCATTATTTTCATCTATTTCTATTTCTTCTTGTTCATTTCTTTCACTGTTTATTTTTTCAGGTATATTTTCTTTTATATTAACTTCAATTTGTTTAGTTGGTTCTTCTTTGTGAAAACATTCTTTATTTGGTTCATGTTTTTCTTCTTTTTCGATAGGATAATAAAATTCTGAAATTACTTTCACATCCCTAGATATTTTAATCTTTTTTCTCTGTTGGTAGCCAAACACGATATGCTTTTGAAGTTAAGGAATATCCTACAAAGATTCCTTCTTGGGATTTTGCTTCAAATTTCCCTTTGTTTGGAGTTTTATCCATTACGAAAACTTTTTGTCCAAAGACATGTAAGTGATTTGCAGACGGTTTTCTACCTGTCCACTTTTGAACTGGTGTTAACCCTTTCAATCTTCTTGAAGGGCATCTATTTCGCAAATAATTTGCTGTATTTATGGCTTCCGCCCATAACATTTTTGGAACATTTGATTCTAACATCATGCATCTTGCCATGTCTTGTAGAGTCCTATTTTTGCGCTCTGCAAGCCCATTTTGTTGAGGTGTGTAAGGGGTTGATAATCGGCGTTGTATCCCACACTTCTTTAAATAGTCATTAAACAATTCATTGCACGTTTCCGTTCCATTGTCACTCTGGAAAAATTTAATTTTCTTGCCAGTAAAATTTTCTGCTTCTTGTTTGAACTCTTTAAATTTTTCAAGAACTTGATCTTTTGTTTTTATAAATTTTACATAGCTGTACCTTGTACATTCGTCTATGAATGTTACGAAGTATTTGGCATTTCCTTGTGAAGAAACTCGCATGGGTCCACAAACGTCTGAATGGACTATCTCGAGAATATCCACCTCCTTTGGCGTTTCTCTGCTCTGAAAAGGAAGTCGTGTGAATTTTCCCTTAAGACATATAGAACAGTCATTCAATCTTTCATTTTTATTTATCTGTAATCCAATTATTAAATTATTATTTGATGCTAGCTTTAAATCGCTTTCATTAAGATGTCCTAATTTTTTGTGCCATATTTGAATATTACTTTCTTTCGACATTTTTGCCTGTATTAAATTTTTTTCAAAATTTTTGTTTTTAACATAATATAATCCATTTGACCTTTCGGCCTTTAAAATTATTTTACCATTTTTATCTTTAATAAACGCATTGTGTTTTTTAAATATTACTGAATGGCCCACATCAGTAGCTTTACCTACTGATATTAAATTTGTCGTAAGATTTGGCACTAATAATGTATTTTTTAAATTTATATTGTGATTTTTAGAAATTTCAAGTTTGACTGTACCTTTACCCATTATATTAGTTGTTTGATTTTCAGATGCTAATCTAAGAATACCTTGATCATCTTCTAAATCTTGAAATTTTGTTTTATCAGAGCATAAATGTGATGTGCTTCCGCTATCTAGACACCAACTAGTTTTATTGTTTTCGTTATTGTCGACTGAAAAACAATCGGATTCGTTCTTGGCGCTATTTTCTGTTTTATTTTTGTTATGCCAGCAATTGACTGCTTTGTGACCTGGCCTTTTGCATATGTTGCATTTAATCCTGAAATATTTATTATTTTTGTTAGTATTATTATAATTATTATTTGATACCTTGTTGGGTTTTTTTGTATTCTTTCCCATTAACGCATCTTCATTTGTATTTTCGTTTTCTTCATCCTTCTTTCGAGCTTCATATTCTTCTAGAATTTTTATTTTCAATTCTTCAGGTGAAGGCAATTTATCTCTTGTTTCTATCGCAACTCTAAAATTTTCAAATGATGGACTTAAACTGTACAGCATCATTATACTTAATAAATCATTATTTATTGTTATATTCATTTGTCCAAGTTTATCTACAGCATCAGTGAATTCGTTAAGATGTTCTCTTACATTATCTCCATTTTTCATTTTATGTAAAACTAATTTCTTAAGAAGGGTAGCTTTCCTAGCAGGACCTGTACTTTGGTATGTGCCTTTTAATTTATCCCAGACCTCTTTGGAAGTTACACAGTTTTTTACTTGCTTTAGTTCTGTTGGAGAAATAATTAATAAGAGATCTGAACGGGCATTTAGATCATTTTTAACCCATTCTTCTTTAGCTTTAACTTCTGTAGGTTGTACAATGTCTCCATGTACATATCCCCATAAATTATTACGTATTAAAATTGCTTCCGCTTGGATTGCCCAAGTATCGTAATTATCATTTCTTAAGGGTTCTATTCGATAGTTTACTGCACTGGAGGACATGTTTAAATTTATTAGATAAATATTAATTCACTGACCTTATGTTTATTTTTTCTTAATTTTTTTTTATCTGTCTGTCTGTCTGTCTGGCCTGTCTGGCCTCTGGGCCCATAACCTGATAAATTTAAGACACAAGACGACAGTTATACAAAATTATATTTATTTAGAGTTGAATATAGTACAACGAAGTATAACAAAAGTTATTGATTGAAATTATTTTTCTCAACAATTAACAATAATATTATTATTTACAATAAGTGTAGGGAATGCTCTCTAGTGAGTGTAATGTAAAGTTCATTTACTTTCTAACACATTTTTCGTAAATTTTGGAAAGAAAAATCAAAACAAAATCATACAGGTGTCATTAAAAAACATGTAAATATAAATGCATCAACATCCATGACAGTATCCGCACAATACATGGAATAAAAATCAATCCCAATTTCCGAGACCCAACTGCCTTTCAACAGTTTCTAAAATCTCCAAGTCCTCAAGAACTCCGAAAATCTGAATAAGTTCATCATTGCAGCTCAAACAATACTCTAAAACAACAGAATTAAGAACATTTTAGTTTGGTATCATGTTATTTTCGACTAATTTTCTTATAATGTATAATTTGTATTATGTTGGTTTTAGTCATTTATGGTTTATAAGCGTTTTCATTTTAAAAATTTTTTGTAGTAAAATGTTGTTGATATAATGTATTTTTGATAACTATGTTTTTATATAAGGTATTTTTTGTAAAGAGTTTTTTTTTACATAATCTATGTTTTGTAATGTACGTATTTTTTAGAGACTGTATTTTTTATAAAGTATTGTATTTTTTATAAAATATTGTATACAGAAGACTGGCTGGATGGCGAAGGCCGCAAGCCAAAAAATAAAGAAAAAAAAAAAAAAAAAAAATGCATCAAATTTATTCTTTCTTGCTCACTGTTTGGAAATTTTGCAATTGCTCGTCGAAAGTTTTAAATTTCCCTCACTGACTCAACTTCCTCTATCTCTGGCCATTCAGCGAGACAGGAACATAACGGAAGTCAGTGGCTAGCGCTTTATATTATAGTATGATGATAATAATAATAATATGGATATAAGTTTAATAAAATGTGGAACATTGTGTTGAATGAAAAATGTTAATTAAATATTAAGGCTGACGTCTTTGCATATAAAATGCACGTAGCTGTCCCTTAGAGGTTAGTTCAATTGAGTCTGAGAAAGTGCAGAATACTCGAAAGCGACTGCAGAATAAGCGATCGAAACGTTGTACAGTATTTATATTTTTAATAAATAATTAATAACAAATGTGGTCTACAATTAAAAACTCGCATAATAATAATATCATGATGAATTATATTTTTTAAATTCATTTCGAAAATTGAATAGTCTGAGATTTCAATACATACGACTTCTCTTATTTTTTGAGCCGCTCTTCCTCGTTAATGATGTGAATGAGCGCATCACAAACCCAATTATGAATCTCACTTTCCCTGACAGGTATAATTTATTTACTCAACTTTTTTTTTTCAATTATCTATTAATATTATTTAATTCCTTATTCTAAAAAAAATGATATTAATTCTGAGCGTAATAGTCAATATCATGAAAAGCATTAAACAAAATGAACCATAAAAAAGAAGATAAAAATCACTAAGGTTGATGAGAAAAAATAAATAGGACATTAATTTAATTTTTTTTCTACTTAACTCAATCAAATACTTTCTGCGTTATTTGAAATCGTTTGAGAATCCATATCCATATTTGATGGGCCTTTCTTCACTAGGATATGGGATTATCTCCAATTATCGTATTAAACAACAGATATAATGAATCGGAATTTATACTTGTAGAGAGTATGATGAAAAAATCTGGTGTGACTGGTCGCACAGCCCACAACTTTCTCTTATCTTCGGTAATCGAAAGTTGTGTCGCTGTGCTTGTCTGCCAGATTTTTCGTGTCGAGATATATTTAGTTTTTGCCAATATATTAGAATTTATAAGCATAGAAAAATATTAATATTTATATTTTGTTACCATGGCTCCATTCTCCTACCTATCCTATGAAGTACAGGAGTAGTCAAAAATAATTGATTTTTCAAAATTTTAATCAAAATCGGGTTGAATGAGAAAATTGAAAAAAGCGCATCCTTGTAACCGATTTTGTTTAAAACATATTACGTAACGCCATTTTTGACGAAATTCTAGTCCTCCTCCTCCGTCACAGTTAGTCACATACAAACAAACCCGCTACAAATATTATGTCACAACATAGAACTACCACTCCCCCCTCCCGAGAACTTGTTTTAAAGAATTTATGCATTCAAATTTTTCATTTTATTAAAAAAGAATTTAGATTTTATTATGACTTAGGGGTACTTGTCCCGAAATTCCCTAACTTTTTGAGTTATTAATTCCTAAATGTTACAATTTCTTCCATAAGAAATGTATAGAGAAATATCTGTATTCTTTGCATTTAAGTATTCTATGAATGTAAATAAATCCTCAAGCAGACACTGGATTGGAATAGCAATAATTTTTTCTTTCTCCCTCGGGCGCTTGGTGTAGGGGGATGGCCTTCTATTCCAAGGGTCGCGGGTTCTGATCCCAGAGAGTCCGATGATTTTATTTAAACCATTTGGATACCAAATGGCATGGGCGTAGCCAGAGGAAGGCAGGGGGCCTTTGCCCCCCTTGCTTGTCCTAAAAAAAAAAACAAAACAAACAAATATATATTTTTCCCATTGGGAATTTTTTATTAACGCCCCAATCCCATTAATATAATTTTTTTTTTATTTAAATAAATAATTAATAATCTATGTATATATTAATTGCAAACCCCCCCCCCCCTCTCGCTCTAACGAGGGGATGGCCACCCCCTAACAAGATGTCTGGCTACGCCTATGCCAAATGGCTTAAATAAGAATGCCTGAAATTTTCCCATTAATTGCATTGTAATAAATTAATGAGTATCGTTAATGTCTTATATGGCCAGAGTTGCCGAGAAGACTGTGTGAATGGGAAAAAAGTGTGAGCGTAAAAAAAAAAAAAAATTCTTTCATAATTAAGCAAAGGCCCTCGGGCCTTGGTGTAGGGGTTAGCGAGCTGGCCCTTTGTACCAAGGATCGCGGGTTCGCAGGCGACAAAATTTAATTAAATTGAATTTGCTACAAATCAATTTACATAAATAGGGACGGGGTCTAATGCCTTCAATGCCGAAAAAGAGCTTAAAAAAGGCGAGGGACCGCCGCAGACGGGTCTTGAGAAGGTCCAGGGGGGCGACGCGGCTAGTTATTATTTATTTTGAGATTTCAGAGCAGGGTTTTGTGTGAAATAATCTGCAAAGGTTGTTAATAGGCATAGAGCAAAAACAAAAAAAATTTTTTTTCTTTAAAAATCTATCAATAAAAGGACAAATGGAAATGGGAAAATGTAAAAAATTTGAATTTTATTTCGACAATTTATTTTAATACACCAACTATTTGAATATAATAATACATGAATCGGCGGGCTTTGCCCAATATACTGATATGCTAGCTGTTTATAATAAGAGTTTTCTTCATTTTTTTTTTTTTTTTTATAATTAATAATATTTATATAATAAAATTTGCAATATGAGTGTCTGTATTTTGTCAATAATAAAATAATAAAAACATGAATAATAACTATTGAATCTCTATTGTTTAAAATGCTCTATGGAGGTTTTTTTTCAGATGAGGTAGCGCCGGGAGGTTTGTAAATATATATCATATGCGACCTGATTGCGTTGATATTGAGGTACCATGAGGTATACAAAAGTTAGCATTTATAATATAAGAATTATTATCTTCTTCATTTATTTAATTATTGATATGGGCGATTGGTGCCCATTTGAGTTGTACTGTTTCAAAAGGCATCTGTAGTTTTTGTTTTTTTTTTTTTTTTATATTTTTTTATTTTTATTTTTTTTTATTTTTTATATTTATTTATATATATATATTTTTTTAAATTTTTTTTTTTTTTACAATATATTTATTTTTTTTCAATTTTTTTTTTTTTTTAAACCGAGCGTTTTTTTGCCTGGTTTAAGTTCAGGCCATTTACATAACTTTTGTAAGAATATGCCATATGTGTGTGTGTTTCATTTTTTTTTTTTTTTTAATGTGTATGTATGTGTGTATATGTATGTGTATGTGTTTGTGTGTAAAATTTGTAATAATATGTTGATTGTGAACAAAAGTTTGAAACGCGACAACAATTACAACAACAACAATTAACATTAGAAATAAGTCTTATCCTTTGAATTTGTTTTTTTTTTTTCTCAAAATCACACTCTTGACATTAAAATTTGTTGTTGCGTTTCAACAAGATAAATATATATATATATTTTTTTTTTTATAATAGTTTTTTTTTTTTTAAGACAGTGCTTTCCATAATACAATAATACAACAAGAGTATAAGATAATAATAATAATATAAAAATTAAAAATAATAATATAATATTAAAAATAATAATAATAAATAAAAAACTTAAATGTAACAAATAGAAATAAATTAAAACAACGCCCTTTTTTGATGATCATCAGATAGGTAGGCTATGTATATATATATATATATATAAATCATTTATCTTATAATAATAATAAAAAAAATAATTCCGGGGTGTTGTTTTAATGAACATAGATCTGTGTTTGGCCTATAGAAAGCCCTGTCTTAACTCATGTCGGTGTTGAGACGAGATGAGAGGGGAGGGAGGGGGTAGCTGAGAATCAAGCAAGGAGAAAACTTAAAACTAAGCGCAAGCTTGATTTCGAGCCAACAGATCGGATAGGGGGGGAGGGGGGTGTTTTTTTTTTTTTTTTTGATATGTATTTACAGTACTGATAGGGCGAAATTAATGGAACCCATTTTGAAAAAAAAAGGGGTCGACCCTAAAAAATTCGGCCGATTAATCCGTCGACTAATCGGCCCCATCGTTTTCAGTTCCAGTAACAATTGAGCTGATGATCGAATGGCCGAACATAATTAGTCCATAACTCTTTTAATTTTTTTTTTTTTATTTTTTAATATATAATATATATAATAATAATAATTTTTCGTTCTTCATTTCTTCTTCACCTTAAATCTAGGTTTTGACACAAAGAAATTGTTAAATATATATATATTTTTTTTTATATACATGTAAATATAATATGCCAAAAAATTTTGTCCCTAAATATACCCTCTGATTGTAGGCCTGTTTTTTGTATTTTGTTTGTTACTTGAATGATTCTGGTGTTTTTAAGTCTTTGTAAAAATTGGTCATTTATGCCAATTGTATTTAATTAGAATCTCTTTTATGATGATAGAAAATATCGGCATGATTTTGATTAGAAAATTTCGAATTATCGACTAGAATAAATAAGCACCATTAGAAAAATATCGAAAAGTATGTGTGTGTGTGTAAAATGAAAATTGTTGATTCTATCATGTGACAAAGAGATCCTTTTTTTGTTATTGAATCCGCACTTGTTGTGTGTGTGTGTGTGTGTGTGTCAGAGAGTGAAAAAGGGGGGAGATCAAATTTGATATGAGCCGCCACTCATCAGGGGGGGCAAATATTTTTTTTTTCTTCCATTTATCTATTATTAAAATTTTTTTTTTAAACAAACAGAGAACAAACACATTGAAAACATTGATAAGTTAGAAGAGAAGGGATTTTTTTTTTGAGGGGGGGACATCGAGACCGCGATTACGATGCGTCTTCAGATTTGGTCCCTTTGAGTTCCATCGAAGACAGACAACCATCGAACAAACAACAAAGAACAACGGAGCGGGAATATGTATACAGTGTCAGAGTCATTTTTTTTTAGAATGGGAATTATTTTTTTGTGATTATTTTTATATTATCTAAGAAACAAAAAAATACAGCTGCTGTGATTGAAAAAAGAAATGCCTGAAATTAAAAAGTTCTTTATTTATTTATTTTAATACTTTTTTTTTTTGTTTCTTAAATGCAGAGCAAATTTTTCTTTGGTTACCATATCACAAAAATAATTTTATCAATTTTTTTTTTTTCTTATTATTATTATTTTATTTATAAATAACTCCAATTTTTCACACTTTTATCTTAAAATTAATCTATAAAAAATCTACATAATTTAATAATAATTTTTCTTCCGAGTTGGAATGTTTTTTTTTTTTTTTTAATTTAAACCTACTAAGTGCTAATTGAGTAAAAAAAAATTATAAAAAAAACAAAATAATAATAATTAAATAATTATTATTTTTTTTTTATCTCACAGCACGCTTGAATATCCTCGCGAGCCAATCACATTGAAGAGAATACGTCACACATCGACCAACGCACGATCACAAGTTTAATCAAAAAATGTTAGAGAGATATGCAAAAAAGTTAGAGATATTTTTTTTTTTTCTTCCCAAAAAAATCCTTATTCACTAAAGGATCCGAAAAGAGGAGAAGGGGTGGGGGGTGGGGAAGAGGGGAAGGGAGGGGAAGGGGAGGGGACATTACCACTAAAGTGAATGATAACAGAAAAATATATATGTTTATGTGTATATATATATATATTATATATATTTAATATAGAGCTATCTTGATGCAAAAATAGCTATACATATTTTTAATCGTGTGCCATTTAGATAGAGGCCAGGCACAGACATTCAACTATCAAATATCTAAAGTCTTGACGGACTTTGGCACCAATTAGAGAATTGTTTTTGAATACTAAGCCTAGATCTTCTCAATGTAAATAATAGATATCCAAGTGGCGTAGCGAGAAACTCACCAGCTAATTTGCCTCTAATGCCGAGGCCAGGCGCCAAGACCCCCAAATGCCTTGCCCCATGAGAGAACCTTTCTTTTTTTTTTTTTTAGAAAAAATTTTGTACTTTTCTTGCGCCCTGTGAGGCCACCTAGAACAGGCAGCCCATCATTTGCTACGGCCTTTCCAAAATTTCATCTCCACCCTCTTAGATTTATTATTTATTATATTATTATTATTATTATTAAAATATAAAGATATTGTCCAAAGGAAAATGATCTTCTTTTTTTATTTTATTTTTATTTTAAAAAATCCCCCCTATACATATATATTTTTCATTTTCCCCCAGATTTGTACTGTTGAGTGATTTATTATCAAAAATTACAAAGCACTGATCGTATACGCACAAATAAGTGCCCGGAGATGATTTTTTTTGCAAGGCCCTGAAGGGTTGCGTTGGCAAAAAATTTACGCAACTTGAAAAACGTCAAGCTAGGGAAGACTGTTATGTTTGTATGTTATTATCTACACTTTTAACAAAGAATCATTTTATTTGTCTAAAATTTGATTTAATGAAGTGGAGAAAATTCCTTTTTTTCATTTTACTAAAAACGCCACTAATAATGAAAGATGATATATATCTAAAAAAGAGTAAATTTTTTGACCCTGAGGAGTATATATATTTATTAAAAACATAACTATTGTGGACGGTTGGTCCTTAAAAACGATTTAGTCCTAGAAAAATAACATCTAAAAGACCATCGGCTTAAAAGAACAACAAATAATTAATTGGTGATTGATTGCATTCTTTACAATGTCCATCAAGAATGAAAGAATCGGTTAAAGAGAGAGAGAGAGAGAGAAATGGAGAGAGAGAGAGAGAGTGAAAGAGAGAGAATTAGAAAGAGCTTAAAAGCTAAGGGGGGTTCACGAGTCAACATTTTCCTTTTTTTTTTTTAAGAATCAAATATTGGCAGAGAATTGTTTTTAAGTACATTTAACACACAATAACATTGGCACATGTTTTTTTTTTTTTTTTAAATTTTTTGTTTTATTTCTATATGATCTTTTCATAAAATTTAAAAATTTCCATAATGGAATGGGGCATCAAAATAACTGATCTGGCGAGATACCCTAAGATATTTTGTACTTTAGTTTTTTATACCCATATTTATATTTATCTATATCAATTTTTATATATATATAAATATAAATATGGATATCAATATATATAGATATATTATTCTCATATAAAACGTTTATGATACAAGTATCTTTGTTTTATATTCTTTTTTTTTTGTGTGTGTATAGTGTATGTGTAAATGTGTTTTTTTTGTGTATGTGTTTGTGTTTTTTTTTTTTTTAATGTGTGAAGATAAAGATAATGAATGAACAAGAATTTAACTGTACAAGTTCTGATTTTTTTTTTGAAATTTTCCTTTTTTTGGAGAAATTTAAAAATGATTTTTTATGGAGAGAGTTATCTAAAAATCGCTAAATAGTCCTCGAGACAATTGATGACGGGGTTTTATCGTATATAAAACATATTTACAAAATAAAAAAATTGTAGTCTAAAAAAATAAAAAAAAAATAATAATTAATAATAAAATAAAAAACAACTTAACGTGAACACATATGTTTAACATCTTCAAGTCTGAAACGTTAATGGAAGGATTAGAGAACGAGAGTTTGGTGGTCCACAGGGCCCCACTAAGAACTTTTTTGTTTTTTATTTTTTTTATATTTTTTCAATATTTTTTTATACTTTTAGCTACCCTACTAGTTCGCTACCAAGTATCAGAAAATAGTTATTAATTTAATTGCATATATTATCTTAAGTCTCGTAGAAAACTGTTTTAACATAATTAATATAAAATAAATTAAAAAATTGCTGTATATATATATAATATTTATATAAATATGTCAACACCGGTTTTCTGAAAACTTTAAAAAAATTATTTTTTTTATTTATATCATTTTTTTATGCAAAAAATCTTGAGTTTTTTTTTTTAATTCTTATAATATTTTATATTTTTTCTTTTTCTTATTTATTTATTTTATTTCTTTTCTTTTTTTTTTTATTTTAATATCGATTTGTACTTCGGTAGATATCTGAGTTGGTTTCTCTGAGTCATGGTTGATTGTACTTGATGGCGCTTGGAAAGCACTTGGCGGAATCTAAACACTGATATATATTTCTCTATAGAGGATAAAGGTTCAGAATCGACTCTCTCTATAAAAAAATTCAATTATCTACACGTCGCTTTATAAAAGAAATCATCCCAAATTTGACATTCGGCATTCGGCAAAAGTATGGATAAATATTTGTAGTATGCTGTGTGTAAAACTCTAACAACTGTAAAAAAATATCTGTATTAATAATATTCTCTGTAAATAAATATATTTATATTTGTAAATATATATATATCTGTGTGTATATATATGCTGTATAGTTAAGTCTATTGTAGGCTATTGGTCTGTTGAATTTGCCGAACGCTAATGCCCATGGGAATTTCTTTTATGTATATAAGTAGTAGTATATATATGTAATGTATATGTATATATGAATGTAGTATATCTGGGTGCCAAGTGTATCTTTAACAAGAGCGACGTGTGATCGGGGAAATTCGCAAGGGATCTATTAGAAAGAGGGGGATGAATCAGATCAGACACTTATAAAGGGGATTTTAAAAATATATATTGATTTACTTTTATCAAATCTAGTCAATTTTTTTTTTTAATTCTTTCTAAATTGAATTAATTTTATAAAAATTAATTTTTTATTATTTCAAAAGATATGTTGTCAATTTCGTATGTGCCTGAACCTGACTGATCTTTGATATATATATATTGTCAAAAAACGAAGTCAAATTAGCTCTATCTGATCCATCGAAACCCTCAGAAACACATACTTTACAAAATGATAGTTTGATATCGCTTTGTTCTGATTGGACATTTAAAAAAGGCGAATAATATATAATAATCTTAACTCTAATCTTAAGGTACAAATCTGAGAAAGATTTTCTTTTTAAATATATTCCCTTGATCTTAAAATAAGGCATTGCTATTCTGTATACGAAAATATTATTAAGTACTTTCATAGTCATTTGTTTTTCTTTTTTCCCTTATTTGATACATAAATCTTTTTTTTTTTTTTTTAATTGATGTTTGAAAATTTATGTTTCGTTAAAAAATGAATGATAAAATAAAAAAAGAATATCTATGAGGTAGACTTGTCGAAAAACCAAACTCGTTCTATCTAAACGAAATCAAATTTTAAGAATACTCCGCTCAGAAACGATTAAGGGAGAAGACTTAAAAATTGAACAGAGGAGTATTGGTTTGATGTTGGATTTTTGTTGCTGAAATAATAGCGTCGAAGAACCTGAGCTACTGCGGTTGTCGCCACGTTTGAAACATGGGAGATGTTGATTGTGGTGGTGGTGGTGGTGGAGGGGGCAGCATTCTAACCTTTTGCGGCATTGGGGACCAGCCAAGATGAAGTATCAGTCACACGAGCAGGAAAAAAATCGTGACAAGTTGAAACACGATTTTTTTTCTTCTTTTTTTTTGGTTTTCTTTTAAGGAATATGCGCAGCCCCCGAACTTTGTCCGCCGCCACCCGCGCCGAGTACATTCTGGATGGCTGTATTCTTTAATAATCTCTTGAGCATTCCCGATGAGCCTCGATGCTGTAGACTCTTATGCGTAGTCAACGAATTTTTCGTACGATAACGCCGTTGACAAAATTCGCAAACATAAAGTGTATCAGAACGTTCATGCTTATCTTGGAAGTGTCGTTTCAACGAATAATAGCAGCTAAACGTCCGCCGACAATAGGGACATTCTTGAGGCTCGTTGATACCTCCTGATGTGGGTGGCGGCATTCGATATTGTTGTTGATGCGGGGGTGGCACGGATGCAGCGGCGGCGGCGGCAGCAGCTGCTACGAAGGGGGAACTTCTTAAGATAAACTAAGAAATTAAGAAAAAAAAACAAAATCTACCTACCAAAAAGAGCATGCAGGGGAGGAGGAAAATAAAAACAAAAACAAACCCAACAGAAAAAGTTTCTCTTGAATTTGTGTGCTTTAATTATGCTTTAAAAAGTGATTCTTAAAACACAAAATAATAGAATGCATTAAAATTTCAAAAAGAGTTTTGAGAATCACATTTTTTTTTTTGTTATTTTTTACCCGCGCGCTGCAGGGGCGTGACCACTCTCTCTTTGAGGGCTCCGGCTAGCAGCTAGACAAACTTAGAGGGTGGAAAAAATCACACCATTTTACAAACATGCAAAAAGAGAAATTAAAAAAAAAAAAAGGAAACAGGTTCTTTTAAAATAATAAATGATACCAATTAGATTAATAATAGTCAAAAAAGTTAGTTTTTATTTTATTTGATTTTTTTTTTTTTTAATTTAGCGTGGGGTGTTGGTTAGATCTCTGTGTTACGGACCCAAGCACCTTCGGCGGCGGTGGGGAAGGAAGCGGCGGCTTCGGCGGCGGCAAAAATTGCAGCCATGCAAAGTGTAAGTGCGAAGTGAAAGAAAAAAAAAAAAATAATAATAATAATAAAGAAAAAGTAGAGAGAAAGAGAGAGAATATCACGCCACTTCAGCTGGGGGAAATTACCCGGGACAAGTAGAAAGGGCATGCTTGTTGGATTATTAATATATATTTATTTATTTTTTTTTAATTTTTAATTAAAAATTTTTTTTTTTCTAATAGCTCGGAGAGATGAATGGACGTCCCAAACAAATTAGTACCTAAGTGTATCCCGGCGCGCGCAGTCGACGAAATTTTAAAAGAACTTGATATCGACCTCGCCAGGTCGCGACTTGTGATACGTGTAGATATGCGTCATAAGAGAGTTTCGCGAGCAGTATACTCGCTCACAAACGATGCAGCGATATTCTTCATGCCGGAGGGCGTGCTTATCTGCGATGTGTCGTTTCAGGCTTGCCTTGGAGCAGAGCACCTTTCCGCAGAGCTGACAATTGAACACTTTCTTCGGCGTATTCGGCGTACTATGGTGGTTGTTGTTCGTCGCGGCTGGTGTGGTGCCTGAAAGACAATTTTGGGGGGACGCGATGACGCGTTTTGCCCTAAACGCTATGTAGCTACAGGGATCCAAATAGGCTAGCCACCCCATGGGAAAGAAACAAAACAATAATCAAATAAACATAATAAATAAAATAAAGAAAAATAAGAGGGTAGGTAAAATTATAAAGCTTATAATAGATAAAATAAAAAATGTAAAAAAAAAAAAAAAGAAAGATTTTCGCCCGCTGTGTGTGATTTATTGGGGACGACGACGACGACGATGGCGTTGAAGGGTCTCTCAAGCGACACAGACAAACATGCAGGAATCGCGCGGTATATCGGCGGGAGGAGCAATGGGATGGACCGTTGAGGAGCGCTTGGGGTCAACACAGAGATCTCTCGTCATTTGGGAACGTTGAGGCTCAGTGGTGACAAAAATTGGAAGGCATTAACATTTCAAAGAAACACGCTCTCGAAACTTTATTTTTTTTTTTTTTCTCCAAACCTTACATATCAAACTAGAATAGAGGAAAACAAAAAACAAAACTCGGAAAAAGTACGTTTCGCTCCAGACATGTCTTTGATTTTCAATAAAAAAAAAAAAAAAATATAATACAAACAGAGAGAGAGAGTGAGAGAGAAAACAACAGCGCACAGAGTGTCATTTATTGTCATTGAACTCTTGGTTTTCGGTGGTATATACTCCGGTGGTTGTTGAGAGAATTAAGTGTTCGAAAAACCTTGCCACAATCTCGACACAGTGCTGCATTTAAGGGATGTTCATGTTGTTGTTCTCGGTGTCGTTTGAGAGTGAGTGGGGTCCCAAGAGCCTTGCCGCAAGTTGGACATGGATAACGACCTCCTGAAGACATCGTTGAACTTGCAGTACTGCCGGTAGAACCCGCTGCCGATACCGCAACCACTGCGCACATCACGCCTTCTTTTAATGATATCATAGGATGGTTGGGATTTGTTTTTCTATATCTACGATCTATTTCGTTCTTTTGGTTTCAAGGCGTTGGCAGTGGCGGCGGCGGGGGTGGCACAGTTTTTGCTCGTCGATGGTAGATACTTTTGTGATTTCGTAATGAATTCAGTGTGCTGTATACTTTATGGCACACATTGCAGATTGGGACACGGGATGGCGCCGTGTGGACATTCTGTACATGTCGTCGAAGACGTTGTGCGGTAGCGTGGAGTTTGCCGCATACAGGGCATCGAGTCCCACCTACGCAGCACAGCAATCCCTTCATGTCATCATCAACATCGTCATCATCCTTTATCAACCACCCGGCCCGCTCTCTCCCTGCTCTTTTGAGTTTTCGGAATTTTTTTTTTTTTTTTTAGCGCTTCTCGATAATCTCTAAGGGTTAGGGAAGCTTGTGTTTCTGATTTGGGCGCACATTTATTTTTTTTTTTTTTAACAAGGGATGGCGTATTCAATTCAATCTTCTCAATTCTTCATTTCTTCTTTCTTTTTTTTTTCCTCTTGAATCTTCTTTTTCTTATTGAAATAAAAAATGTAGGAAGATAGAAATAAAATATTTTCATACATTGAGTGATTATTTATTGAACAAAATAAAATACAAACTCAAAAGGCAGTCATTCTAGCCAATTTTTTTATTTCTACTTTATGTATTGATTGTAAATATAATCGCTAAGCCAGAAAGACCGCCGCCGAAGCAGGGTAGGAAAAATTTATTTGTCTCAATTGGTAATTGTCAAATGGTAGTTCTATCTTCTGGTCGGAGTCCTCAACGGTGGCGGTCCTTCCATTAAATCTTTTGGCATCTTCAAATTATTTTTCTTTTTAAGTAGTCATAAAGAACCGCCCAGTATTAATTATTAATAAATTCAGGCTTGGGTTTGTTTTTTTTTAATCTTACCCTTTGGTATATATAATAAAGATTAGAGTAGCCTAAGTGCCACTTTATATTATTAAAAAAAATAAGCTCACTATAGAAAAGGCATTAAAAAATGAATCTAACTGTGAAAGCAGATATATATTATTTATAAAAAAAAAAAAAATAATAATAAAATACAAGCCTGAAGTATAAAATAAAATTTAATTTAATAAATAACTGCAGAAAAGGATGAGAGAGAAATGAGGGTGGGGGAGGATTATAATTTTGTTGAGTGGAGGAGATCGAGGGAAA
The DNA here is from genome assembly GCA_023213315.1 of Euborellia annulipes. Lineage (NCBI taxonomy): Eukaryota > Metazoa > Arthropoda > Insecta > Dermaptera > Anisolabididae > Euborellia > Euborellia annulipes. The sequence goes on along the minus strand of JAKCPI010017832.1, from coordinate 32,165 downwards.
TGCCATTTCTGCAGTTTGCGGGTGAATTAGAAAGCAGCATGAGAGCAAAGTAAGGCAAGCAAAAAGAAGTCCCTCGTTACTCGCTGCCGGGTACAGAGGTTCCTTGTGCATATCAAGTAAAGGGATAGCAGCCTCTTGTGGCATTGTAATTGCCCTCGGTGGCCCGGTCGGCCGCACCCTTCCCCAATACCTACGCACAAGCATATACGTACCCTCCCATCTCCCTCTAAAATTTTGTATCTCCAAGCCTGAATTTGCAGAGATGCCGTAGGATTCGAGCCACTCACTCTCGAAGGGAATGGATTAAAAGGATTAGGACAAGAAATGGTGCGCCTGATGGTCGATGTTGTCCCGGCTTGCCCTGCGTCCGCCACCACCAGCAGTCGGATGATACTGCGAGCGATGAGAGACGAGAGAGTTGCGGGAACGGTAGCGGCGACGACACACATGGCACTCGTACTGACGTCCTGGTGGACCATGGGCGTCACCAAGATGTCGTTGAAGAGACCACGGCCGGGAGAACAGCTTACGGCATACCGGACATGAAGGCCGCCCGGAAGATGACGGCGATGTCGATGTTGAAGATGTGGCTGCAACCACACCAACCCCCGGCGCAAGATGAGCGACGGTGGCGGCGGGTCGGCGGCAGTGGCAGGTGGCAGTGGCGGCACACCGGCATCGGGCAAAGGGTGGGATGGGCGGGGATTAAGAAAACTGTCAACTGTCTCACCACCCCCCTAAGAGCAATCTAATTATAATCTCGAAAAATCCCCTTTAATTATATAGGCCTATATATCTGCTGATTTTATAATTAATAAAAAATAAAGAGCGAATTTTTAGATAAAATTTCAAATCAATGCCTTTCAAGTAAGTGGAGGATCCAATTTGTAAATGATGAATGTTTATTTTGAAAAGATGGTTGGTTGCGTCGGCTCTCCTCAGCCTAAAGGGCCTTCGAACTGCTCAGAGCTGACAGTGAGTGAGTCCATTGATCTCTCTTCCAGATAATAGGGATTTGATTCTGATTTCTTCCGATAAATCCTTTTCGCTTCTTCCATTTATGAGCTCCAGGATTTTCCAGATATATAAATTTATAATTTTATTTTTATTTCTATTATATATATTTATATATTTTTTGCAATTTTTTTTTTTTTTTTTTACGAGTGAATCCATTGAAGGTGGTGTGGGGAATCATGATAAAAAAGGAGGGGGTGCGCCTCCCCCCCGCCAGACACAAAACAACATGCCAACAACAACAACGGCAAAAAAATCATCAAGAGAATAATAAATAAGAGAGAAAAATTGATCATTCCACGAGCAAATGAACGCATCCAAAGGAGACTGAATCAATGTGCGCGTGTCTGTGTGTTTGTGTGTGTGTAAGTGTGTAAAGTGCGCTAGGCGCTGCGTGGGATTTTAAGGGCGGGAGGGGGTGAATGAAAAGGCGCTTGGATAGGCCGCCTGCACCGTAGAAAACCCAACAAACACCCCAAAAAAAAAAATAAAATCAAATTTTGAAACATCCACGAATGGAAGGTTGAAAAAAAACCTTTCGCCCGTGAAAAAGTGATCTCCTATTGAACAAGCATTATAAAAAAAAAAGAATTTAAAAGTGAAATATAATAAAAAGTGCAAACGGCCAAGGCTGGGTGCGTTCCGAGAGTGCGTCAATTTTTATACAAATATTTATATTAAATATATATATATATATTGAGAATTAAAAAAAAAAAAATAATTAAACAAGTAATTAATAAATTAATAAAAAAAAAAATCCGAAACACACAGAGCGAGCGAGAGCGAAACGCGGTGTGAGTGAAAATTGTAAAGAATATAAAATAGAAAAAAATATAGATATATAATAATTTCTTGAATTTGTTGAGAGAGAGAGAGAGAAAGAGAAAAAGAGAATGAGAGATAAAGAGAGAGAGAGAGAGAGAGAGAGAGAGAGAGAGTGGGTGGCTGAGCGCGAGCCTTACCTTGGGTGGCTGAGGTTCCAGCGCCGCCGCCGCCCCCAGCCTCCGCCGCCGACCCTGCCGCCGCCTGCAGGGCCTGGTTGCCCAGACCTGGACCAAAGCATCGGGTTACCGGGGAATTCCTCATCCCTTAACTCTTAAACCCCAAATCCCTTTTACATCCTCTCCAATGCTCTCCAAAAAACGTAGCTTCGATTATCACTTTCAAAAAGAATCTGACCATCCTGAGAGAGATTGTTATCGTGGAAGGTTTCAGAGGTGTTTCCTAGTATTTAATTGTTACTTTCTACAAGAAACAAACGGGTGTTGTAATAAAAATTTTTTTCTTGTGTTTTTTACACAAAAGAAAGTATTTTGGAAAACACTGGAGAAGCTATAATTCTAAAATATATTTCTTACTTTTTAGAAAAAAAAAATATTATTATAGTCTTTTTGGAAGAGCTTTTGTGGTTTATCCTCAAAATACACTTTCATTATTCGTTTTTCATGACTCCAACAAGTGAAAAAGTTCAGCTAATGGGTCAAATAAATTTTTTTTACTCTCACCCTAATCCGACAATTATGAAATATCTGAAAGTTATTTGGACAGTTTGTATGTTCTCTACCAGAGATGATGAGATTATGTATGGTAACTAGTTCCTGAGAAACTGTACAAGTGGCAGACCCCCCCCGCTTCAGTATGCAGAAAGAACTGCGCGGAAATAATTGATTGGCTTATTCTTTCTGGAACACCTGAACAGTTTCACTGAAAGTAATTTACTTTGCAGGTGATATGTGAAGGTTAGCCTCCCCAATAAACTGCATTCTGTATGGGGGCGAGAGAACTTCCCTAATTTAAAACATGATATTGAAGATATCATTTTTTTTTTATATAGAGATACATTTAAATTTTTATTTCATTGCTTTTTGAAAATGATATCTTGAAGGTGGCCCCCGTTCTGCTCAATACATTGGGAGAGTATAAATCTGAAGACTTGGACCACTTTGCCCAGCATTTCTGTGTCAACCTTGGGGATAGCATCCGAAAATTGTTCTTCAGCTGATCTAGGGTTTTCGGACGATTGGTATTCACCAAGGATTTGAGATATCCACATAAAAAACAATCACAAGGTGATAAATGTAGCGAACGCTCTGGCCCTTGTCTAAATCAAGATAAGTCGTTCTGCCGCTACATTTATCACCTTGTGATTGTTTTTTATGTGGATATCTCAAATTCTTGGTGTATACCAATCGTCTGAAATCCCTAGATCAGCTGAAGAACAATTTTCGGGATGCTATCCCCATGGTCGACACAGAAATGCTGGCCAAAGTATATTGTATTGAGCAGAACGGTGTCCAACCTTCAAGATATCATTTTCAAAAAGCAATGAAATAAAAATTTAAATGTACCCCAATATATAAAAAAAAAAATAATTAAAATGATATCTCCAATACTTTTTTTGTTTTATCATTGATTTAAATAAAGAAGTTCCAGCGCCTCACCCTGTATAAAATAACACACACCAGATACCCATCCTCCAGCTTTTTTTTTTTTTTTTTTGGAAATTTCCTAATAAATTCATTTTATATTACAAATTTGGAGAAAAATTACTAAAAAAAAAAGGTCGAACTAGATACGCCTCGGTAAAATGTCATGTTATTTGAGTTGAAGAAGAAAATCGAATGAAAATGGATTTGTGAGTCAAGGAAAAATTACTAAAAAAAAAAAAGGTCCGGCTTTTTTGGAAATTTTGGTTGGCAGCTATGGATACTGACACAAGTTTCAGGTTGCCATGATGAGGTCTAATGATGGTTGAAACTGTAACGTGTGAACAGGTAAACCTGAACATGTGCACAGTGCAAAGTGTTTGGCGACCATTAAAGAGATTTGGGGTTGCTCTTGGACAGCGACCTGATGGTTCCTCTTTTAATATACTTGCTTTGGCAATTTGGTTCTAAAAATTTAATTTATCTCGAATTGAACCCTTCTATTAGAGATTAGAAGACTTAAGAAATTCCGCTCAAGCTCTTTCCAAAAATGTCTCTACTATAAATATATTTTTTTTTCTTTAAGAATTTTTAATAAACTTAAGATGATCTTTGGAATTATTTATTAAAAAGAATCTCAATACTAATATTAATCAATTGATATGCTTTCCTTTTATTTGTCTACTCTAATTTGATATTAAAGAGAGAATAAAGGAGAGAGGAAGGTTCAATATTGTTTTTTAATAACTTATATTTATAATTTTATTTTTCGCTGAATGTGATTTCATTCAATTGAAGGGCGGCTCTAGGGTTAAATATTATATGACTCTCGGTTCAGATGCGTAACCATGGAGACGTCAAGGAGGGTGGCGAGGAGAAAAAAAGGGCCGGAAAAGAGCAGGTGGAGTAAACCAAGCCCTTTTTCCAATTATTTCCTAAGATCCCCCCTCTCTCGGTGGCCCCCATTCAAATATTATTTGTTGAGCAAAGAAACGTAGGAGGGACAGACACACACTTTGTAAATGTGTATATTTTTATTTACATCTTTTAAAAAGTCCTAAAGAAAGAAATAAGCTTATAAAGAAATTTTCCAAAAAAAATAATTCAGCCATCTTGATTTTTATGACGTCTTTTTTTTTGCAAAAATAAATAATTTTTCTTTTTTCAATAATGAACAGTATTATTTCCTTTTGGCATTCAACTCCCCTGGGAACATGCGTGGTGGGGGGGGGGGCATTTGTATTGGTTTTATCACTTTCCCTTTCGGTTACAGTTCGGGACATGCAATCATCCCCTCTGCTCCTTTTGATCGCATTCATATTAAGGGTATTTAATATTTTGCATACCGGGATATCATTTTAATAAATGAAAGAGCATTCACACCGAAAACAATATTCATTTTTTACTCTTTAAAAACGCAGGCTTCAAATCGATTTTTTTAAGGTTTAAATGCTCCCCCATTAAAGCCTGGATTACTTACAGACATTTCAATTTCTTCTATACCAAACAAATTTCTTGAATTTTGTGTTCACTGTGGTTTATTTAAGATACAACGTTTCGACCACTCATTCTGGGGCCTTCTTCAGGTATAATTCAGATACAAGATTTAAACTGAATTCAGAACCAAATGGGACGGTCAGCTTGGTTCAAAGTTTAGTTCAGATCGCTAGGTGATTGTGTCTGAATTTAAACCTGAACAAGGCCATAGAATGAGTGCCCGAAACGTTGTCTTAAATAACCACAAAATTAAATATTTTTATTAAATAACAAAAACTCTGATTTCTTGAATGTTCAATCTTTAAATATAAGAAATTCTAAATAGAAATCAAGAATAATAATTTTTTTAAATATTTCTGAATAAGGACCAAAGTTTTTTTTTTTTAGATCCTAAAATTAAATCGGACACTTGCTTGTTTTAAACTTTTATATATGTATATTCAGGGCCGGAACTAGGAGATTTGTTAGGGGGGGGGACAAAATTTAATTTTCAGCCCCTACCTTACTAATATAATAATATGCCGCCCCCTCCCTTCCCCGTCACTGTAACTAACAAGGGGACGGCCAAGTGAGTATATCACGGATTCGTTTGAAAAAAATTGAGGTGTTACTTTGAGCCAAAAAAATGTTCATGTGTTTCGGCGTTTTATTCCATAGAGTCCCGATTGGCCAAAAATAAATAAATAAATACTGAAATAATTTTCGCGCTTTCAAGTAGTTTCTGTTTGAAACATTACGTAATAGTCAGCTGTGGCTGGGCTGGTAGCGTCGCCGACTGGTAAGTATGTGGTCGATCGACGGAATAAGCAATTTTTTTTTTTTTTTAATCTTTTTATGTTACCGTAACAAACAATATATTTAAAACTGTTTCATATTATTTTTTTTAGTAATTAAATTTTAAAATTTTTTTAAAATTGTTTTTCGAGTTTATTACCTTAAAATTAAAATTTAATTTAAATGCATGAAGAAAATATCATTTATTACAGTATTTAAATATATGAAGAAATAAAGAAGGCATAAAATAATCCATTAATTAAATAATTACATGAAATTAATAAAAAATTTATTTGCTTATATTTGATTAAAAAAAATTAGGTACAGTCAAGCGAATATAGATAACATGCAAAACAAATAAAAAGGCGACAATTAGCGCAGTTTATAAAGGATATTTTTTTACATGCACATTTTTGTTTTCGGATTTCAGGAGAGAAGCACTGTACTGTCTGTACTAATGAAACTCGAAAAAAATTTTAAAATTTAATTACTAAAAAAAATAATAAAATATAAAAAAAAAAAATAATATGAAACAGTTTTAAATATATTGTTTGTTACGGTAACATATAAAGATAAAAAAAAAATTTTGCATACTCCGTCGATCGAACCCGGGACCACATACTTACCAGTAGGCTACGCTACCAGCCTAGCCACAGCTGACTGTTACGTAATGTTTCAAACAAACAGAAACTACTTGAAAGCGCGAAAATTATTTCAGTATTTATTTATTTTTTTTGGCCAATCGGGGCTCTATGGAGTAAAACGCCGAAACACGTGAACATTTTTTTGGCTCAAAGTATCACCTCAATTTTTTTCAAACGAATCCGTGATATACTCACTTGGCCGTCCCCTTGTAAGCCAGATTGATTTCAAAATTTTAATCTTTCTTTAAATTTGAGTCTAAAATTTTGGCCCACCTATGATTTTGCCGCCCTAGGCCCTAGGCTGGCATCACTGGTTTAATAATTGGTTAATTTCTTGGATACCTTTGAATGCGATATGTTCACTTTTCAAACGTTTCTTAATAACTAATTTCCAGGGCCGAATTTATGAAGAGGCACTCGCCTGGAACGGCAAAATTTGTAAAAAAAAAACCATAAATACTTATAAATTTTTACTTTCTCTTACCCTATATATTTTTCAAATAGAAAGATAGCCTATTAGATGTTGAAAAGGTAAAGGTGATCAGAAATAGGGTATTTATGTGTTGGGGCGGTTGAAGGGGAAGGGGCGGCAAAAGAGTCCACTGCCTAGAGGCGGCAAGTGCATAAATCCTGTTAAAAACCTGTTAATTTTATTTTGTTTTTGCGAACCACTTTTCCTATTTTGCCGCCCGTGGGCACATGCCCCCACTGCCCCCTCCTAGTATATTACAGACTTTAGGCATTAAATCACGTGAACCCCTTCCGTCCCTGTTTATTTAAGCTCTATTTTTAATATTGTTAACTGTACTTTTAATTTTTTTAAAAAGTCCTATGCCTGAAAAAAATTACGCGGAAATGTTACATCCTATCTATAAAAATTTCTGAACAGTTGTTATTAGAAATTACTTTTATAAAAGCTTTTAATTTTGCTAATAACTCTAAATATAAACAAATAAGCTCAAAAAAATCGAAAGGGATTAAATTTAAAATTTCATAAAAAAAAAGTTTCTACTTTTAAGATATTTAAATAATAGAAGGTCCATTTTTCTTTCAACGGTACGGTCACTGAGCTCTTTTTTCCTTAGGCTCTTTATTTTTTTTGTTGTATTTAATGTTATTATATTTTCTGATATAAATCTTTCGGCTCCCACTCTTTGGGAATCGTCCCTCTTCCGGGCCATGTGTTGATTAATCCTACAATTATGAAAATAAAAAAACGCAGACAAATCATTTCCAGATTTTTTCTTCTTTATTATAAAAGATTTGTTTAATTAACTCTCTTTCTCCTGTTTGTTATTAATCGGTTCAGTTTTTTTTTTATTAAAAATAAATGCAAACTCTATTTGAATTTAAACCTGAAGAAGGCCTCAGAAACGTTGTATCTTAAATTAACCACAATTAACACAAAATCAAATATTTTTATTTAATAACAACAAATCTGAATTTTTTTAAATAAAAAGTCAAATTTTCGAAGACAAGCTTTAGATAGGCTTACTATCCCCGGGGGGGGGGGCACCCGCCACTGGGGATGTATTAAAAAAATAAATAATAAATTATTTTGAATTCTTAATTTTGAATTAAAATAAAAACATTTGACAAAGACATATAAACTTGATCACTAGAAAGGAAAAATAAATACCGAGCTGATGTTTTTAAAATAATGATTCGAAACGGCCTATCAAATTTTCTAAGATTTGTGGAATCTAAATTTAATCTATGTATACAAAATATTAGAGGAATCTTGTAATAAGGATTACCTGAGGGTTGGAAGCTCAAAATGTTAGTCTGACTTTGTTTGCATTTAGGGTGGTTTTTTATTGATGGAAGGTTAGACGCGCTATATTTAAATATTCAACATTCAATGATTTTAAAAATTTCAGATCTAAGCTAAAAATTGATTTGGTGATTGAGTTTGGAAAAGATAAAGAAAAGTTTAAAGTTTTATTTGGGATTATACCTGGTAAAAAAAAACAGGCATAGGAAAAAATTTATAGAATTTGTTCTACTCTTGAAAAGAAAATATTAAGAAACATGTGTCTTTGATAAATACACGAGACCAGTGGGGTATCTAAGGGGGGGGGGGGGCAGTGGCGTCATTTCAACTTTTTCTTGGAGGGGGGCAAAGAATTTTTTTTCTTAAAATTCATTTACAAATAGGTACTCAAATTTGTCCATTGTTGTTATTTAATTTAATTAATTGTTTAATTTTGTACAGTTTGAATGCTCGTAGATATATTTTATTTAGAATAATATAAAATTTTATAAAAATCAGAGCCCTTGAAGAGGGGGGGGGGCAAATGCCCTACAAGCGAAAAGAATAAAAATGAAAGCAGTTTATAGTTTTATATTCAAAACTAGAAACTGCTTAAGTAGTAGATCTAATATCTAGAACTTTAGCTTTACTCCAAAATATTTAAGGATTGTTTAGGTGGTCTAAAATTGCTTCTATGTACAGTGAGGGTCAATATTAAGCCCCACCCATGCGTTTTCTACTTTTGATTATTTCATTGTTTTTATAAAAGAAAATGAAAATATTTAATGTAAATTTTCTAGGTTTGAACTATGAAAGTTTCCATTAAAAAATACATAATATTTTTTTTAAATAATGAAATAATCACAAGTACAAAACGTATGGGTGGGACTTAATATTGTCCCTCACTGTACATAAAATTAAAAACAATTTTTCAGGGGACGACCTTCCTTCCGGTTAGGGGTATTCCATACCCCCCCCCCCCCCAAACCCCCAGTATACCCATCAAATCTTTTAATATTTCGTCGTTGATTCTGAAAACCTAAATTTTTAGTTATTTTTATATTGTCATGGTGGTTATTTTTTTCTCTAATTGTTTGTAATATCAATTCCTTTTTTTACATAGCACATTTTTAAGAATCAATTGATTTGATATATAATTTATAAATCTCTAAATAAATTATTTATTATTTAAACCCTCAAGAGATGCTAAATAATTTATAAAATCAATTTTCGCCTTCCTAACTGAGAGGATATTTCTTTAAGTAGAATTTTCATAAAAGAGAGAATGATTTTTCTAAAAATGGTGAAATGCTTGTCAACAATAGCCCCGCTAAGTTGGCAACTCATGGCATGACAGAGCAGACCCTTTTCAAAGGGTTGCTTTTCTCTTTGAAGGTTGTTTCCCGGAAATAAACAAGAGCAATGACCAAACTCTAATTGAATCCAATAAAAATATGAAAAATCTGAATGCCAAGTCATTCTCTCATTTCGAAAATACAATTAAAATAGTTTCCCGTAATCGTAAAAGGTTTCTTTATTTGATTGTAACGAGCAACGCGAATTTGTATTGATAGACTGCTGAGACATTGAAGGGTCAATATTTGATAAATATCCGTTACCGTCTCGCCATACAAACAGAGTTTCTGGGAAAGAATATTTTTTTTTTTCTATTATTTTTAATTCAAACTCAGCAATTAAATCGTCGAGTATGTCTCTTTCCGGCGTTGAGGGGACGGGGGGGGCGGGGGGCATGACCAACGCGCCGCCCCCTGGGGGGCCTTTGCCTTTGTTGATGACTCTTTTTGCTTCAGATTTATTTTTCTTATTGAGTGAAATTTCTATTTTAAAAACTCGAGAGGTAATGACCGAAAAGATTAATTCAAAGCAAATGAAATTAATGGAAAAAATAGTTAAAAAAAAATAAATAATACGCAAATAATTAAAGAAAATACAATGGAGTTAGAAGGAAGAGCTGAGAGAGCGTTCGTTCTATCTGGTTGAAAAGTAAATGTTTACTGAATAATTTATAATCAATATAATCTGCAATCAAGCGAATAATCGAAAACTTGAAAGGATGTTTGATACACTCTCTGTGGGGGAGGAGAGGGGGAGGAAACCTCGCCCACTCGCCCCCCCCCCACCTGGCTTAAAAAGATTATTTCTCATTTGAGGAAAGAAATTCCCCCGCCTCTCTTCGATTCGTCTCTTTTACCATCTCCAATCCCTTAAGCAATGAAAAATTTTAATTATGGAAATTTAAAGTTTATTTTTGGCACCGAGCCGATTGAATAAAATAAAATGAATAAATCCCCCCCCCCCTCTTGGATTTAAAATAAAAATGAGTTTTTATTTTTTTTTCCCCAAATTGGCTAATAAAATTGTCGAAGCTAATTGTTCTTAAAATTAAAAAAGCTTTCTAAATAAAACAAAACGAGCGCATAGAGATGATACTAAACGAGTGAAGGGAGGGGTGCCAATCACACAAAAATAAAACTTTTTCTTCGATTAAGGGAGGGAAATAAAATAATTTCAATAATTGTTAGAGCACACCTGAGCTTCCTTTTCTTTTTAAAATCCCCCTTTATTTTAATAAGCTACTCTTTTAGAGAGTTTACCTACCCCTTTTTCATTTATTTATATATATGAAGGGCTGAGAAACATAGTGGTGCAAGTCAAATTTTTTTTGAAAATTAGTTATTTCAATTTTCCATATCATTGGGATGCCATCTACCATTATATACAGTAAACTAAAAAATATTTCAAAAATTAGGGTGCGCGTCTCGAAAAGCCGTTAGAAGACGATTGACTCCCGAGTTACTCAAGGCGGCAAGGGATGGCGTTAGTTTTTCCCATAGGAATACAAGGGATTTATTCCATTTAATTGTAAAGATTCTCAGCTAATTAATTAAAGGTAGAAAATTAATTATTTTTTAACACAATGATTACTAATTTAATTATCTATAAGTAGAGACCGGACAAAAAGCATAAAAAAATGGAAAAAAGTGCTTAAAAAAGCATAAAAAACTTGAATAAAAAGTTGTTAAATAAGCATAAAAGTTGAAAAAAAGCCTCTCATAAGCAATTTTTACTCATACCAATGGCGTATATAAATTTTTTTTTAAAGAAACTAAATTTATTCCGCCCCGCCCTGCGAAAAATTTTGTTTTTGCGGAACCAAATTTTTTCACCCTGCGGAAAATTTTTTTTTCAATGCTATAATTTTTCGCACTGCGGGGGCTTTTGAAATTTTTTTTTTTTTTTTTTTTGGGGGGGGCGGGCTCCCCCCTTATACACTTCCCTGGTGTATGCGTGTGTGAATGGGAAAAAAGTGTGTTTTTTAATAAAAAAAACAAAAAATATTATAAATATTCGTAAAATAAGTTCAAATAAGCACGAAAGGGAAAAAAGCATAAAAACTCAAAAAAGCAAAAAAGCATAAAAAATGCAATCTCAATGCACTTAGTTTTTCCTAATTCGTATAGAAATTAAATATCTAATGGTTGCTTATAAAATTGAGCAATAAGCATTTTGCTTAAAATCCGGTCTCTATCTATAAGATATAGAGCGGATTTTTTAAAAATATCTTTTATTTATTGCAATTAATCTAAAAAAAAAATTTATTTTTTCGAAAATCAAAAAAAGGGCTTCTTTAAGTTGTAGATATTTTAAATAGCTTTAATTTAAAAAAAAATTTGAGGTCGATAGCTTCAAAATTGTGGCCGCAATCTCCCAAAATTAGCACCCCGAGACGCGCACCTTAAGCAACTTTTGTGAAATAAATAAATTTTTGTAAGCAAGAAACAATGAATGATTAATTTTATTTTACGAGGTGTTTTTTTGTAACATAAAAAATTATATACAGTATAAGATATGCCATCAGGACAAAAGAGATTAGTTCTTAATTAACATGTGAGTTTGTTATGGCAATAAATGCAAAATACCTTTTTTCTCAAAATAACAATCGCTTCACTTACACCACCATGTTTCTCAGCACTCCATATTTTCCGAATTTTCTCTTTGAATTCTTTATTTGATCAAATTTGTTGATTTTCATTTTCCCCCTCTGTTTGTTTTCTCCATTCTCGCAAAATTTCTTAAGAATTTTTAAAGGGTTAATTTTTTCTTTTCATAAATTAACATGAAATAATTTAATTTACACCGAAATACACCGTTGCCATCAGGACATCGTTATTCCTTTTTGCATTTATTTTTTTCTTATGATAAAAAAACTTGTTTAATTTTTTTCTTTTTCTTTATTTTTCAAAAAATGAATAAGGTAATGAATACTGTTCATTATTTTGTTAATTCAAAAGGAAGAATGAAAAATTTATTATTCTTAGAAGAGAACTTCAAATTTATATGCGCCAACTATGCAAGGTCATTTGTAATTATATAAGCTCTTTTATTGATCATAAAAAAAAGGTATCTTTGCGAATCTGAAACACGAGCTTGAACTGGTTGGGGGACCGGATCAGGATGTAATTTCGGAGATATTCTTATGAAAGATGTCGTTTGAAGAGATGCCCCAGGGTGGTCCGAGGAAGGATAGGAAAATGAAGATGTATTTTCTTATTAATAGTTAGGGTATTTTTAAGATTAAGAAAGTCGCCTACCTGAGAGGCCAGGGTCGGCGAGGGCGGCTAGGGTGAAGTTGTACGATCCTTGGCCTTGTTGGAACAGCTTCGAGTCATGTAAAAAGGAGGCGGCTGAGCTTTTGGAGTCTCCACCTCCGCCGCCGCCTCCACCCTCATCGCCTCCTAATCCGTCTGTACCACCTGTACCTGAACCACCGCCCTCTTCTCCGCTGTTGTCAGCATCACTTTCCGCCCCCAATTCCGTCGAAATTATATCAGTCGGCTCGCTTTTAACCCCATTATTACCTGAAAGATATTGTTTTATTAGAATACGATGGTTATAAAGGAAATAGAAGAGTATACTAACTGTTGCCGTCAAGCTGCGAGCTTGGCGAGTCGGCATCGTCACTACGCCTTAAGGAAAAGTCAGCAGCCGCTGCAGCTGCTGCCGCCGCCGCTGCCGACGACGAAGAGTCGATGTGGTTCGTGTCAGAATTTCCAATTGTACCGCCGCCACCGCCTCCGCCACTGCCACCTCCGCCTCCACTGCCTCCACTATGGTGATGATGTTTTGCACGTTTGGTTTCGGCGCCGCCTCCCTCATCGGCTGAATTGTGGCGCTCCCTTCGGATGGCTGCCGCCTGTAACCGAAAAAAAAAAGCTTTAGATGAGCGCCACCGACGTCACCGCCGCCTCCACTTATCGCTCGACAGCCAGATAAAAATAAACCGTCGTGTCAATGACATCTGAATCAGATTAAATAAACCATTTCATGCTTTTTCGCTCGCTTTTTTTTTGCCCATTTCTTTTTTTGCAATCACATAATACACGTTTAAATATGTGAATTCATTAATTTGTTTTTAATGAAACTCCATTTAAGTTCTAAATGTTAAAGTTTTAATAAAACTAGATAATTTCTAAATAAATGCTAGTTAAAATTTTATTTCATGAACGGAAGTCGCAATAGATTTGCTCTCTGTCTATTCGGCTTCTCTCTCATTTATCTTATTATGCGATGGGGGATTTGAGAGGATGTTTAAATTGCACTCAAGTTCATATACAAAAAAAAATAAAATAAAAATAAGGTGCTATCTAAGATGACATAATGCATAAACATTTCAATATAGGTTATTATAGGCAAGGAATTAGAATAACGGAAAAATGCCATTCTACTTCTAAAAGCCTATATTATTAGAAAATTAAATTAAATTCCTTGTTAAAAGAGTTGATAATGAATGTATTTAGACAAAGAGAATACATATATATTTAAAGAATATACAAATGCGGGCTCTTATCAGAAATAGTAATAAAATTCTTAGACTATCGCCAAAACCAAACAGCTATTCTGTTTTGCTTTATATTTTCAAAATAATAAATATAATGACAATTCTTATGTTGATTGAATGATTAAAATATAGATTAACTACAAGATTTGATTGAAAATGACATTTCCTCTCTAAATTAGTCTCTTTTCTGGCTCCGAGTTCTTTTTTTATTTCCATCTTGATTACCTGAGCTGCAGCTCTCCTTAGGAGTTGGTTGACTGTCGCACCCCCGGGGCCTGGTACCAAGGGTGGGGACCCCGGAGAGGCGAAGTGACCATCTTTGTCGGAGCCGAAGAGGTGCCGGGAATTAAGTCCAGGACTCTGCAGAAAATTATTCGTATCAATATCGGATGGATATACCTAATAAAAAAAAAAGAGGAAAAATTATAATTATTTTGAATTTAATAATAGTAAACAAGTTATATATATATATATATATGTACTGGAAGGTTTTCGCGACTGGGTAAATGTGAATATAATACGAATATAGATATAGTAATATATCTCGGGATAGATCGCTTAGGTTATAATATTATATTATATATATAATACTCGTATGCCTCTTTCCTTAATATATATATTTATATATATATAATTTAAATATTAATATAAACCAAATATTAATACATTTTATTCACATACCCAAGTCCTTATATTACCAATGTCTAAATTCTCGTTCAGGAGTTATATATATATATATATATATTTCAACTCGGATTCTTTTTCTAAATATTCTTAAACACTTTGAATAAATAAAACAAACATTTCAAAATCACTCTAGTACACTTTAGTACAGTAGAATTCCGATAATTCGTATGGTTACGGGGTGGGTACAAAATTTAAAAAAAATTTCTATCAACACCGGCAAATTTGTACGAATTAGCCGGAAATATTATACGAATAATCGAAATACGCAATATCGGGATTCCACTGTATTATATTATAATTTTTAAACAATACCTAATAATCTAATTGTTAAAGTATAGGGACACCATGCCTTTTGTACATGTGATTATTTCATTCTTTTTAAAACAAGTTTAAATGGAAAAAAAAGATTTCTATCTTCCTTTATAAAAACAATACGATAAATAAATAAATAATAATCACATACAGAAAACGCATATGTGAGCTTTAACTTGATTACTTACTTACTGTATATATACATATTTTTAAAGTATTGAAATGATAACATAATTACCAACATGTTGTAAATAACATTTTTGAAGAATCTTTATTTATTTATTTTCACCACTAAATATAACAATTTGCTTCAGATCATCAAATCACTTCATTAAATATTTTCAATTTTTATTAATACAGTAGAGTCTTGCTAAACGAGACCGGCCCTATGCCGATTACTGAAAATGCCGGATTACCCGAAACATTTTTCATAAACTATTAATATATACATCATTATCTCTTGAAAAAATCTGTAATGACTCTTTATTTTATTAAATTATCCATTATTTGCTGCATTATCACTTTTTAACAGGCCGGTATGCCGGAGTATCGAAATCCGGATTAGCAAGACTCTACTATTATCATATTAAAAAAAAAAACCAACAACATGATTCTAATTAAAATATCGTTTCTTTTTTTTTTAAATTTACAATCGTTTATATGTGGTGATTGGAAATCAAGATAAGATTTAACACTTTATTTATTTACAATTTATTTCTTTATAACTTTAAGATAATCTATTCATTGTGTAAGAAATAGTAAAATTTGTTAACTTTGTTGCTATTCAATTTGTTTATTAAATAAAAACAATTAGTGAATATGTTAAAAATTTTAAAAGTTTATCCTTTAAAGAAAGAACAAAATTAACAAATTTTATTTTTAACTCATTAAATGAATGCAACCTTGAATAAACAAGATATTTTTCTAAGATAGAGTATTTAATTCTCTCTATGAATATTTTTCTTTTAAAGAAAAGAGAAGGAGGCATGATAATTTTGGCGATCTGAGAATGCATCAGAGTCAAATAGAAGAGCGAGTTGCGAACAAACAAAAAAGATTTCCCAAGCACATGGACTAGCTAGCTAGGTTATAAAATCATTCGCCATCATCCAAGACCAGTTTTTTCGCCTCCTCCTCTCTATTTCCATCAAACAAATTGTGGCATAATAAATGGAATTTGTTGTATACTACCTCATCGCGATCAGGTGGTTCTGTGGCATGCTGCTGTGTCAGTCCACTGACTCGCAGCACTTCAGCAGTCTTCAAAAACGAACTCAAATTCCGTTGGTGGACGTTTACTTCTCCGTGATAGATGAACTCAACAAGGGCATGAAGATCAGCAAAAGCAACATCTTGTAGCACGATCACGGGGTGTTTGCAGGGTGTGCTCTACTCGTCGTCGAAAGAGAGAAAAAAAAAAAATCAGAGGTCATTTCTATTTATTTTCATTTAGTTTTTATTTTTATTTTTTTTTTTTTTGGCATGAGTTGGCCCCAACACAAAAACTCTTATCACATCGGAAAAGTATGTAAACAAACGAATAAAAAAAATAATAAAGCCACTTGTTGTTACCTTGAGTAATTCGCGAAAATATGGACTACATGCTGAAAGGACGACTCGGTGGGCCTTGAGGCTCTTTCCATCACAGGCAATGGTCACGTCGACAAAGTCCTCGTCATCCCGGAGGTTCTCGAATGCAGATGTGATGCTGGACTGATAGTTGTTCCAGCGAAGGCAGAAGTGCTGCGTGTCAGCCATGCTGACGGCTGGAGGCCAGCTGGAACACGGGCCAAAAATTTCCCATCAAATTCATCATCGGACAACATCTCGGCTCCTTGTGACAAAAAGGGGCGGGCGGGGGTGGCACTTGGCAAATCTGGACCAATCAATAAAACAGTAGAGTTATAAATAACAAAGCGATGCAACACGCATGCTCTCCTTTTTTTTTTTTTTCATATAAAAATATTCTGAAAGCGAAAGTCAACACTCTCCCTTTAAAATGAAAAATGATAAAAAGTGAATTAATAAATAAAAGGATTAAAAAAAAAAATAAAATAAAGTGAACAAGGAAAAAATTAAAAAGTTATAAAATAGAATATTTCGGATAAAAATATATTTTTTATTTTTTTAATTTTTAAATTATAATTAAAAAACAAAATTATTGATTACAAAAAAATTTATTTTAATTTAAAACAACTTACATTTCTTCATCTCGCATATTTCTCTTCTTTTCAAATGTCAAATTTCGTTAAATCCATAAGAAAACACTCAAATATCGCGGTATTTTGATCAATTGGGGGTGAAATTCCGCTTTCAAGGTCGCTATTTATAGTAAATGAATGTCAACGTTGATAGTGAAAGTGAAATGAATAATTACCAGAGATGAAATTGATTTTTTGTTTCATCTAAAGTTGGCAAAAATGGCGTGTGACGTTTCAACGAAAAAAAAAAAAAAAAAATTTATTTTCGCATTTTGACAGAATTTGTATCAAAATATTCATGTCGATGAATGAATAGAAAGAGAAAACAACCGAGAGAGAGAGAGAGAGAGAAAAAACACGAAACGTAATTATAGTAGACAGCAAGTGATGCTGAGTGTCAGGCATGCATGGAGCTACGAACTCACCCCTAACCAAAAAAAAAAAAAAAAAAAAATCAAATGACAAAAAGTGAAATTTTTTTTTGAAATTAAAAAAAAAAATCCTTAAAGAATTAATGTACTCACATTTCTACGAAGCGACGCTAACTAGAGTGATGAAGGGATTAAAAAAAAGGATGAATTGCCGGGGTTACATGTTTCCTAAGACGGGCCAAGGGGTTGGCCTGGAGTATATCTGAGGGCGCGCGCGGGATACGCGCCAAATACGAAAACACGAGGCGGGTTGAGTGAGGCGGCGCCTGCCTCTTTCTTTCAACGACAGTGAATGAGAGACGCGATGGTACACACCTAAAACCTAATAACAGGCAGGTGTAATGTAACAGGACATGCCTTGGCAAGGTGACCGTGGCGGACGCGACTTGCGCCGGTAGTGCCCGGGGGCAGCGCTCGCGCCAAACAATAGCGAAATATTATAATAAAAATGAGTAAGTGGGGGGAGGGGTTTGGAAAAATGGATATTCATGCGCTAATGAGTAGGTGCTGCCCCCTCCACGTCTCCATTGGTGGCGGCGGCCGCCCAAAAAATCATTACAGAACCCGGGGTTTTAAAACTGCGCATGGGCACAACTTAATTCCAACTACAAAATTTAATATACTTGTGCGTAAATCAGCTATTTTTTTTTATTTTTCGTGCCCCCCGGAAAATCAATACGACACAATAAAACAGGATCGAGTGGCGGGGGTGGCGGTCGTGTGGTGGGGGGTGCGCAAGGGAGGGGCAAACCCTCTCAGGCCGGGGTAAAAAAGCCGCACGCGCACGCACCCCACCATCCAATAGGCAGAGGCATTTTTGCCCCGGGGTCACGCACGGGTCACGCCGACATCGAGGCAAGAGAGCTTGCCAAAAATCAAATTCGCACTTGGGCCATACTATACACTAATCGGAGCAGCAGCCCCGATCGATCTCGCCTCACCCTCCTCCTCCTCCTCCCCCCTCAAAAAAAAAAAAGAACTCAAGGAAATCATCTCGTCTCCGACATTATTATTATTATTACAAAGGGGAAAAATAACATCCATAGTTATTTCCTTGAAGGATCACGTCATCCGATGTTCAGCGAGTTAAGCAAGAGTTAAATCTCGGATGGAAGATGCGAAAGCGAAAGGAGAGAGAGAGCATCAATTATATACGTAGTAGCATCAAAAAATAAAATCTGATCAATACTTGACAAAATCCTTTGACCTGAAAAAAATCTTAATTCCAGAACAAGATAAAAAAAAATAAAATTATTTTCACTCTGCTCCTTTTAAATAAAAGATAAAAAGCATCTCTCGGTGTAGATAATTTGCTTATTATTACGTCACAATCCAATTAATATGAAATTGCGAATTTATTTTAGTCTCATGTTTGATTAAGTGTTAAATAAGCGACCATTTTGAAAATTTTGTATTTGGAATTATGGGACTCGTAATTCAGGAATATTGTCTCACAAAGAAACAAAAATGTGCGTTACTTAAGGTACACAACTTTTATTTAAATATTCTCAAGAAGCCAGTAAAAAAAAAAGAGTAATTTTATATGTCTTTATTAATTTAATGTATAAGAATGAAAGAGAAATTTGCAAAGGAATCCATTTTCTGGTGGATGCCCTATTTTCTACCCCTTCCTCCTGGCCAAAGTTTACTTCAGATTTGGGTCAATGTCCTGCACACATATTCCCCGGCGGACTTGTTGCAGTGCAGGCACACCACCACCACCACCACCACCACCACCACCCCCACCCCCACCACCAACCACCCACACACACCCTGCACCCATACCACCTACCACCCTGAACCCCTACACCCGCCCCCTCGATCCCAAACACCTACCGTCGTGCTAAACATTCACTTTTGGGACATTCATCCTTTCCATTTTTTTTATATTTTCAACAAAATTTTAATTAAGATTAAAAAAAAAAAAAATTCTAAAAAAACTAATCATGGACGATTAACGATTAACGATTTTAGACCACAAATAAATTTTTCTAGCTTGAGACGGGAAATATAATATTACGATGCCGTAATGTATTTCTTATTTTTTGATCTAACCCGGGATCTCCAGCCATTCTTTTGTGTCAAATACTCGCTGTAAAACTAATTGATAAAAAATTCTGGAAAAATAAACTATAAATAAGAAATTTTTATTGAATTAAAAAATTTTTTATAAATACAAGGGTGGGCTTAAACTTTGGTAGTTATCGTACCAAGAAAGTCCACCTCTCCTAGGGGCTAGCGATCCCAGGGTTGATTTCCGAAATTAATTGATCCAACTCCCCTAGCAAAAAATGTAATGATTCATCATCTATTGAATATTAATATCTTTTTCAAATAAATAGGTCTTTAAAATTATATAATATTTTATTCTCGAAGCATCATTGAGCCTGGATGGGTATGGGACTATATTCAATCGACCTTATCTCAAAAAAATAAAATAAGAAAGAGATGATCAGGGCCCGATTTCATAAAGGTTGGCAAAAATTGACATAAATTGTCAAGCTTAAAGCAGTTCAATTACAACGATTGTCAACACGTTTCATAAAAAAATTGTCAATTAATACAAATTTGTCACTTTTTACTTCCTTCTACCCAACCTAGAATTCTTCAAGTTCCTTAAGTTGTTTTAATATTTGTTTTATTGTAAATATAGTCCTAGTTTTTGAATAGATAAAATATATATAGGTTAATGTCACCTTCATATTTCTTCTATATTTTCCTTATTTTTATATAAATCTGAATCAAATGTCTTTGCCACATCTATTTTTGGCTAATAAAAAGATTGGAGAGAGAAAAAGTTACCTGTTATAGAAAAAAAATAATCGACATCATATTTCGTCGCCTGAATCACGTAGTATCTCAATTTCTATCATTTTTCAGGAGAGCTGTTTATAGTTCGTGTTGTTATATTAAATGTGTAGATACGCAAAACCAAAAAAACCTATATAATACGAAAAAACATGGAAATACAGATTCGTCACTTTGTGATAATGTAAAGAACGCCAGGACACGGCCATACCCGTGTATCTCAATTTTTAATTTTTTCGAGATACGTCACTACGTGATGCAAGCGACGATTTAATTCAGGCTTATTTTCATTTATTTAATTTATAAATATTTTAATTAAATATTAAATAAATTAAATATTATATTACCAAATAAACAAAGCATTATTGCAAATTCGATTATTTTTTACCTTATATGATATACTTTAATATTATTTCCTTTTAATCAATTCGATGTAAATAAATGTGAATATATTCTAGGTTATACAACACAGCTTTTAATGCCTGTCAGAATTTTTCTACAATTGTCAAACAAACAAAAATTGTCACGACAATTATCGTTTCAAAAACAAAAAGTGTTAAATTATTCGTGACAAATTGTCAAAATTCACCTATCAGCCTAGAAATTTTATGTAACCAAAAAGTGACAAATTGTCATGACAATTTTACAAAAATGTCATTTTTTAATTTGACAATTAAGTCAAGAGCGGATTTATATGAAACAGGTATTCGTTAAATTGACAAATTGTCACCTGTCACCTGACATTGTCAGCTTTATGAAATAGGGCCCAGGTCTATTCTCAATAACACCAGCGTTAAAAAAAGGTATTCTATAAACCAAGTTTTAACAGCGACGTTAACATGTTACTTTTTAGCACCAGGTGTTAACGATTCATATGTTTTCTGCTTGTTCGTGTTTTTACACTCCTCGATAAAACCACCGTTAAAAAATGCCGAAGTTTTAACAGCGAAGTTAACATGTTGCTTTTATCTCAAAGCTGACAAAATCATAGCTTTGGTTTTTAGGTTAAAGACGCCATTTTTATACATTAAATACGGCGTTAAAATATTAAAGGCACCCCCTGGACATGACATTATTTTCTAAATGTTAACGCTTTGGCGTTAAAGTTTTTGCTTAGAGAATAGACCTGGTCTCTACTTGTTCAATTTTCATTATATCTAAATATTTGAAGTCGCCCTGAATTCATAAAAAAAAATCCTAAACCAAAGGCAAAATCCTTTAATGATTTATTATTTGGTTGATTTTGTATTTCGTTTCGATTTCCCCTCTTTTAATTTTCCCCTCAAATTTATTGTTGGACATGATATTTATTTAACTTTAATAAGTGTTAGTATAAAATATTAATCACCTTTTTAATATATAAAACGCTAGCTATAATCGTGAAACATTTATAGTAGATAGAGAATGGGTAAAATTAAATTTTAACCATCACGTATAAAATTAATAAATTAACGATTAACGCCCGCCCCGTTCCAACTTTCAACTTCACTTTGTAACTTTTCTCTTATTGAAAAAAAAGAATTCTATTTTTATTATACTTTCACACGTATTTATTTCTCTCTAATTTAATATTCAAAATAATTTTGTGTAAACCTTTAAAAAATTCTCCCTTTTTTGAGCGCAATTAATAAATTATATATTATTTCTTTCTCTCTCATCAACCAGCGCGTTTACAATAATCAATACATGAATGGATTCGGAATTAAATAGAGAATAAACTCGGCTAATTTTAATTCTCGTATTGGAGTTGCTGATTAATTATCATAAAAGGTCATGCAAAAAAAAAAATGTTTTAAGACCCATTCAGGCTAATCATATTCAACTGACTGATAATATTTTAGACAATTTCATCCCCTTTCGAATCTTATATCAACCGGGGCAGAATCCCTGGGAATTCACGAAATGTCCCGGAAATTCTTATTTTGAAGAGCCATTTCATATTCTCAAATTGGGAAACTATTCACTTTTTCTTAAAGTTTTATTCAAAATATAAACTTTTATTTGTAATAAAACGTCACTAAGATAAATCTTTGTCCCCCCCCTCCTCCCAGTGGCTGACAAATGTCAATATTGATAGTCTTAAAGCCACGAGGCGCGGGTTCGAATCCCAGGCAGTACGATGGATTTAATTAAATCATTTGGATACCAAATGGTATAAATAAATGCAGGTCCGGAACTACGGGGGGGGGGGGCAAAATTTAATTTGCCGCCCCTCCTTAAAATTTTCTATACAAAATTAATATCATTTTATCTTTTTTTTTAGTAAATCTTCCCCTGATATCTGCCGCCCGGGACACATGCACCCACTGCCCCCCCCCCTAGATCCGGCCCTGAATAAATGTGCCTGGACCCCATAATATATTCTATATCATATTTAAAATAATTGCTAAAGGCAAAGTCTATCTGGCCTAGGATGCCAAAAACACCAAAATAAAAAAAAATCTTTGTTTATTACTTTCTCTTATTAAAGTTTACAAGATAAAAGCTACAAACGTAGTAAAAAAAATATATTTTTTATAGGCTACTTTATCTATAAAAGAAGGTAGAATCCTTTATCTATTTTTTTTAAACAATGTACAGTGAGGGACAATATTAAGTCCCATCCATGCGTTTTCTACTTGTGATTATTTCATTGTTTTTATAAAAGAAAATGAAAATCTTGATTCAAAATTTTCTAGGTTTAAACCATGAAAGTTTCCATTAAAAAATATATATATTTTTTTTTAATTAAACAATAAAATCACAAGTAGAAAACTCATGGGTGGGGCTTAATATTGTCCCTCACTGTACAGTCAGCGTCAGGGCCGTATTTTGAGAGGAGGGGGTAGAAAAAAATTCTGACTATTATCCCCCCCCCCACCAAAAAAAGAGTATAATTTTTCTTCGATATATTTGATCCAAGCATATTTATTTATATACCATTTGGTATCCAATTGACTTAAATAAATTTATAATTTCAAACAGCATTTAAAATGTTAACACCATATTTATATCTCTCCATATTTTTATTATTTTTCCAGATTTTGAAATGGGAAGGTGCTCTCTCTTTTTTCCACATTCTACCCTATAATCAAAAATCACAGCATAAATCTTTGTTTCAAGTTGTGGCTCTGAGGTGATCATAATGGAGAGATGGAGATATCAGCCAAATTGGAAAGCCCGAGCGAGGTTCAATAAAACTCTCAGAATTCCGGTCTGAATTTATTTAGCCATCTTCAGTTATATAATTTTTTTTTTACATATATTGAACCAGGATTTGTCAATAATAAACATACAAAATCTTATGGTTCCTGGGGCCAAGATTAGAGATGCAAGAACTGAAGATGGCCAAATAAATTCAGGCCGAAACGTCTTGTTCTGGGAGTTTTATTAAACCTCGAGCATTCCAATTTGGCTGATTTCTCCATCCCTTCATCACAGCATGAATATTCAAATACACTGTAAAAAAAAAATCTTAATTTTAGTCTGTTTTGGAATACTAAATTTACAAATTTATGCGTTCAATTATTTACAACAAAAAACATTTTAAAATTACAATTTTTTTTTCGAAAAATAGAGGATATATTTTTAACGAAAATTTCTCTACAATGTATGTAAAATTACAATACATATTCTATTTTTCGAAGAAAATTGTAATTTTAAATTCTTTTTCTTTTTGTTGTAAATATTTGAACGCATAAATTTGTAAATTTAGAATTCCAAAACCTACCAAAATTAAGATTTTTTTTTACAGTCTTTTTGCTTTAATGGAAATGTATGAACATGCTTGTTATATTTCTATTTTTTTCCTTTTGTTTTGTTTTATTTGTTGCTATTGTATTTATTGTTTTTTGGACCTACCCACCGAGGACTGGTGCTTCTAAGCGGGTCGTTATTAAATTTATTTATTTAATCAATGGAATTAATAACGAAATCGATCAAATAGAACTGATATTTAATATTTTATAATAAAATTTTGTTTATTAATCACATCTCCCATCTAAAATATATTGTATTTAATAAATTTTATATTAATATATTAAATTGTTTTTAACTCCTCCCCCCTGTGGTCGAGAGGTTAGAAATGTTGTCAAATAATCTTCACATATTTTGGAATTAGAATAATTGAGTATCTTTAAAGTCAATATCCTTTTGTATAGAGATCTCGACCTCCAGGAAATTCAAAACTTTGATCACCGGGGGGATTATGGGCGACGCATGAGGTGCTTTGCTTTGTTCTACGTCAAAACTCGGTCAAACAGCCTGGGACTAGTTTGATGATGTCAGTCAGGCAAACAAGTCAAGGTTAGGTCGTTCGTCTTTTATGTGATGGGAATATTCGCTTAAAAGATAATATTTTTTTTTTTTTTAGTTTTCGTTGCAGTCAAACAAGTTATAGTCTACTATTTTATAATTAATTAATTAATGAAATTTTCTGATCCTATCTGAGGGAAACTAGTGTTCCGCAGAATGAAGAGAAAACGCTACTTTATCTAAATATATAATTTTTTTTTTTTTTGACAAGTAATCATCATTTAACCTCTTTTGAAGATTCTCACCATTAAGCGAAATAATTATTATATATTATGTCATAATTAGAGATCACTGAAATTAACGATTTAATCAGAAGCAGAGGGGGAGGAGATCAATTTTTGAAAGCCTAAGTTATACTAATTGTATGCTAACTAACAATATAAAATTGTGATTTAAATAAGGGCACGTTCAGCCTTTAATATTTATCGAACCCTCTAAGATATATTTAATGACTGATGATAAGACATTAAATATATCTCGAAACGTTTTCGGGGTCGATAAGCATAGAAAGGGTTTTTATTTGGCTGAACCTGTAAATCAAATATATTCACAGCTCACAAATCTCATTTAAGGTGCGCGTCTCGGGTGCTAATTTTGGGAGGTTTCAGCGGCTACAATTTTGAAGCTATTGACCTCAAATTTTTTATTTAAAATATCTACAACTTATAGAAGGCCTTTTTTTTGATTTTCGAAAAAATAATTTTTTTTTTTAGATTAATCGCATTAAATAAAAGATATTTTTTAAAAATTCGCGCTATATCTTATAGATAATTAAATTAGTAATCATTGTGTTAAAAAATAATTAATTTTCTACCCTTAATTAATTAGCTGGAATCTTTAAAATGAAATGGAATAAATCCCTTGTATCCCTATGGGAAAAACTAACGCCATCTCTTGCCGCCTAGAGTAACTCGGTACTGAGTCGTCTTCTAACGGCTTTTCGAGACGGGCACCTTAATATAAAATTGTTATTAAAATACAGGCATATTTTTCACAGTTGTTATCATTAATTAAAATAATTTTGTTTCGGTTTAACTGTGGTTTATTTCTAAAAATTACAACACAGAATGAGTGGTCCAAACGTTGAAATCCTTTACAAATAAACCGCAGTTAAAGTGAAAACAAAATTTTTTCATTAATATTTTCTAGTTGCTTTAAAAAAAATAGTTTTAAGATTTTAATGGAAATACACTTTATGAGACCCCCCTCCTGAGTCCAAAATAATGTCTTTCTGTTATCAATTTAAAGCAAGAAGGAAAAGAGAGGTTAGAAATGTTGACAAATGTCACTATCACTATTGATAATCTAATATCCAAAGGGAGTGGGTTCGAACTCCAGGCAGTCTTATGAACTTATTTAAATCATTTGGATTAGTATAAATAAATATGTCTGGGCCCCAATTGGTCTAAGATGCCGAAAAGACTTTCAGAAAATATAAGAACAACATGGACCAAGATCATTATTAACAAGCAATCGGAGGGAGCGCTCAACCTCTGGATGGGTACCCCAGAGTGAGCCAACGATAAATGATTTTTTCTAATTTGTGAGGTCTAAACAGCCGAGAGACTATAAATGTAAAATTATAAACAGAAAGCAATCCAGTCAATTCATTTTTTTTTCTTAATCCAGATGATTACAACTTCACTGCTTTGGCAAAAATCAGGCCTTTAGAATCGCCAAAAAAATTGCTAATCCTATCTCGTATTTTGTGTGGTTTTCAATAGAATAAAATAAATAAATAAATGCAATAATAAAGACGAGGAGAGTGCGTAATAAACAATCCCTCAAGTTGTTTGTCGATTAAAAGATGTTATTACTTTGGAGCTACATGGGAACAAAAAAATATCAATTAGGAAGTTTTCATTATTAGTCACGATATTTATTTATTTGTTTGTTTGGCCTTAATATTCTAATATAAAATTAAAAAAAAGATTTAATTTCGTTTTTATCGTGAAACAATAAAAATTTTAACTCTTCAAGTTTTATCTGATTTTTTTCCTTCCGTATTAGAGACTACACGAATAAATAGCCCATGATGGGACATGATTTTATTGTTATTTAATAAAAATGTTATGTGAGATGACTTTTTATTTAATATCAGTATTAAGATTCAATTCTATCTTTTGTATTACGAATATTGTTAAATTGTTAAAAAGTTAACACCTGTTAGACTTATCTTTGGTAATCGCAAGTTGTTCTGTGCTTGTCACACAAGATTTTTTTGTGACCACTACAAGATTTCGTTGGCAAAATGAGAATATCGACGCTCTAATTAGCAAAGTGTCTAACTCCACTTTTTTTCGACAATCATTTTTTTGTATTTTCTGTTGAAAAATATCATTATCCTTATGCCGTGAACTGGGCAAGAGCGTAATTCAAATTTTTCAGCACGAAAAGTGTTTAACAGGGGCTCTAACAATGACAATGAAATGTTTTTTGGTTCTCCTGGAAAATAAACAAAAATGGAGTTAGGCACTTTGCTAATTAGAACGCCGATATATATTTTAAAGAGCATCTAAAAAATAATTGATTTTTGAATTTTAATCAAAATCGTTGGGGCGAATTTTGAGAAAATCGAAAAAACTGAAAAACTACATCAGTAAAGTACTAGTACTATGCAAAGTAGAATTTCTTCTAATTTTATCTCTCAAAATTCACTTTTTATTTTCTCTTACCTATATATGTATATATATATATATATATAGAGAGAGAGAGAGAGAGAGAGAAATATCAACCAGCCGGCTTGGATTGCCGTAATTCTACCAATTGTTGAAGACAATAGGTTATTTAATAGGGTACATAACTCGAATACGGTAAATGTAAATGTTAAATAGGCCTGCTCTGAAAATTACTTCTAAACACCTTAAATATTGACTTGTCTATTAGAGCTTGTCTCTGAAGTAAGATTAATTATATTCTGAATAATGATTGAAAAGGTTTTCGTAATATGTGATGCGGAAAGTGAAAAGGGACCTCAGTCGGAAATTTCATAAATAGAGTTATTGGTATTTGATTGTAGAGGATAATTTCCTGAACATTTTAAGACCAAAACCACTCTGATACGAGGGTCATTCAATAAGTCCTTAGAAAATCCACAAGATTGCGCTCGTAGCGTCGAAATTTGTTTGTTTTTATTAAGTTTCATTACCCACTAGACAGCTGACAAAATCTCAATTATATCCACCACATAGTGTCATTTTTATTGTCGATTGATATATATATATATAAATGGAAAAAAGTGACTTTCGAGCGTTTCGCTTTTTCGTCACAATCCCGACCAGTTTCAACATCGATACATAACTGTAGACGAAACTTGGGTACACTACTACACACCAGAGACAAAGGAACAATCAAAAGGGTGGATCTTTGAAGGCGAACGGGCCTGTTTTGCTATTTGTGCCTATTTTGAGGACCTTCCGAAATCTTACTTTTTAGATGGCTTGGAAAAGTGGATAGAGCTAAGAAGAGATTAGCCCACGGGGCGTGGTGTAGAGGTTAGCGTGATAACCTCATATACCAAACGTCGCGGGTTCGGACCCCAGGCAGTCCGATGATTTTATTTAAGCCATCTGGATACCAGATGGCTTAAATAAAAATGCCTGGACCCTAATATATATAAATTCATAAATAACGGTTATCGTAAATGTCTTATATGGCCTGAGCTGCCGAGAAGACAGTGTGAATGTGTGAGTGAGTGTGAGTGTGAATGAGAAAAAAAAAAAAAGAAGAGATTATGTTGAAAAAAAATCTGGTGTGACTGGCGCACAGCACACAACTTTCTCTTACCTTCGGTAATCGAAAGTTGTGTTCTGTGCTTGTCACACCAGATTTTTTGTGTCGACATATATTTAGTTCCCGACAGTACGGAACATTTAAATTCAGATGTAAAATTTATAAGTATGGGAAAATATTTATATTTTGTTACCATGGCAACCATTTCTCCTATCTTCCCTATGAAATACAAGAGTAAAGTGGTCTTCAGAAGATTTCAATCACAAAATGAGAATATACATTTTAAAGAGAATCTAAAAAATAATTGATTTTTGAATTTAAAAAAAAAATCGTTGGAGCAAATTTTGAGAAAATCGAAAAAAACTGAAAAAGTACATCAGTAAAGTACTAGTACTCCTTGGCCGATTTTGATTAAAAGCTTATTTTTCCGGTCCCGGGGGGTGTTTAACTTAAATATAAAATTTCAACCTCGTAGCTCAATTCCTTCATGCTTAAAAGTGAACACAGACACACACACAGACAAACACACAGACAGACCATGTCGCGATAACCACTTTTTTGGATTCAGGGGACCTCAAAACGTGAAGATCTTTCAAAATCTCAACATCGAATTTTTGACATGAATCCAATACTTTCTCTCTATATATATATTACATATATACATAGGTAAGAGAAAGTAATATAATAAAATCTATCTGTTTTTCTACCTTTTTCTAAGGACTTATTGAACGACCCTCGTATCTCAAAAACTAAAAAAGTTCGAAGTTATAGATATAAAAAACGGGATTTTGTCGAAAACGTATTCATTTAGACACAATGAAAAACTATTTAAGGTTACTAAATCGATTATTTTGTGATATTTATCGGATTCTCATCGCTAAAATTACCGAATAAACCTGTATAGGAAATATTGAAGAATCGGATTCAATCGAAACCCATAAATCGATATTTTTCACCAAATTCGACTAAAATGCTCGTACCGATAATTGTACTTCGCCGACAATAGGTACCACATCACATACACAGTATATCTATTGTTTATGTTTAAAAGAATTTATTTTTTTCTTCACAAAAAAATAATGAATAATTAAAGTTTAATTTTTTATTAGTCACTTTCCATTAAAAATTATTCATTCGTTAATCAAATAAAAATTTAGCCTATGTTTATAACACGGCAAAATAATCGAATGTAGAGATGAGTTTACCTCGTTCCATGGAATTAGAGTGTTTTAATAATCAACTCCCTTCTCCAGGGTGATTGTGGTTGAGAAAAATCCAGGAAATTTTATTTCAATATGATTCACTTAATAAGAATTTATTGAAAATCTATAAGGCATAGATAAACTATATTTGAGGCATCATTCCTCCCTTGAAAGAGAAAATATCTAAATAACATGTTAAAACATTGAATTGAAGCTTCATTCAATACGTTCATTATTTATTTTTAAAAATGATACATTTTTACTTCTGAAAAATAAAATCTTTTAAATTAAAAAAAATTAAAAGTGTATGAAATCATTTTTTTCCAAAATATTTTATATATTGATACCAACAAATTCAATAGCAAATTTTTTAAAATTTTAATTTTAATAAAATTGTGATTTTATTTAAAATTTTTAAAGTTTAATAGTAGATTTGTTTTTGTTTTATACTATTTGAACATATTAAATTATTTTAATTTTCTAAAAAAAAATTTTTTGCCCCCCCCCCTGATTCAAATTCGTTCCGGCGCCCCTGGTTCAGCCCCCCCTCCCCCGAAAAGATTTCTATATACTCCCCGGCCCTAACTTATCTAGTCCAACTGTATCATCATTTTTAATTTTATTAAATTCTATTGCAGTGAACTTCAACCAGTGGGTCTGCGATCACTTGGGAAGAAGTCGGCGAAAAAAGATAGGAAATCAAAAATGGTGAGCCAATTTGAAATAATTTTAATTTCTTTTAATTTCTTAAATACCAATCAGTTGCAGTCAGGAAATTTAATAAAAATTTTTATTTAATTTTTTATTCGCTGACGTTTTGAGTTGAATCACAGACAAACAAGCAAGTTAATGATATTTTTTGTTCATATTAGAAAGAAAAGAAATTGGTATATGATTGCAATAGATATTAAAAAATCTGGTGTGACAGCACACAACTTTCTCTTACCTTCGGTAATCGAAAGTTGTGTTCTGTGCTTGCCACGCCAGATTTTTTTTGCCACGCCAGATTTTTCTTGTCGACATATATTTAGTTTCTGCCGAATTAATATTAATATTATTTTTTTTTAACACTCACACTTTTTCTCATTCACACTCACACGCACATTCACATATTCATTTCGGCAACTCAGGCCATTTAAGACTTTGACGATATCTGTTATTGAATAATATACAAATTGGGGGTCCAGGGATTCTAATTTAAGCCCTTTGGTATCCAAATGGCTTAAATAAAATCATCGGACTGCCTGGGGTCCGAACCCGCGACTTTTGGTATACGAGATTAGCACGCTAACCTCTACGCCAAGCCCCAAGGGCGCCGATATATTAGAATTCAAGATGTAAAATTTATAAACAATACATAGATGGTATAAAATATTATTATTAAATCATTCCAAAATTACATATAAATATATACATCGTGTATATTTAATAATATATGACCTGATGAAGGTCGTGATTGGTGACTGAATCGTCGGCAAATAAAAAATTAAATAAAAATTTTTATTTAATTTTCTCGCAGCAACGTCCTTTTGAAAATTCACACCCATAAAAAATTTTAAATTTTTTTTTGGTACATAGGCAACCAAACTACGATTGTATGATCAAAAAAAAACAATCCATTGATGAGTTGATCTGTGGGTTGCCTACCTTCCAGGAAGAAAATTTACAGCTAAAAAAAAATTAAATGACTTATATGAGCACAGTGAAAGAAAAAAGTTTTTGACATTTTTCGTCAATTACTAGAGCTGAAAATATAAATAAAGCAAAAAAAAAAAAAAAAATCATTCCAAAACCAAAACTAATTAAGAATAAATAAAAAAAAGCCTCTTCTTTCTAAGTCAATAATTAAGCTTTCTTTCTAACGGTGTTTATTGTGAAGTTCCTTAACGTGATACAAGTTAATAAAGATTAAAATTTAATTATATATTCGTAATTATTATTAGTAGAATCAAAATCTGTTTTATTTTTCTCTTCATTTGAAGCTCTACGTTTAAATTAAAAGTGTCAACGGCTATATAAAATCCAAACTCACTACCGTAGGTTCTAGTTGAAACTATAATTTAAAACTAATATCAAATGATATTTGAAAAAACACCAAGTAATTTGTTTCAAGTTCTTTATTTTTAAGTCCAATAGATCAATATGCTTATGCACTTGATGCGCATCCATTTGGATACCAAATGGCTTAAATAAACATGCCTGGACCCCAATATATAGACCATTATTAAAATACGAGTATCGTAAAGTCTTATATGGCCTGAGTTGCCGAGAAGACTGCGTGTATGTGTGTCAATGGGAAAAAAGTATGAGTGTTAAAAAAAAAAATAAACAGAGTTTCATTTCGGGGGGACTAACTACCTGGCTGCCTGCTCCTCTATAGAGAGTATTATAGAATTTTAACGATGACTTGATAAAAAAATATATACAATAATAATTACATTCTATATTAATTTTAGGTAAACGAATTATTCAACATTAGAAGCCGTTAACTTAAAAAAAAAAAAAAAATGTGTAATTTCTGAGTGTGGATG
>JAKCPI010017831.1:0-11712 GCA_023213315.1 Euborellia annulipes | reverse complement strand
TGTTTACCACACAGAGTCATAGGAAGAACAAATTTTCTTTCACTTCAGACTGATAATGCCATAGTCTTTATCAAGAACAAATATTGTCTTCATGATCAACAGTATAATATTAAGTACAGTGAGGGACAATATTAAGTCCCACCCATGCATTTTCTACTTGTGATTATTTCATTGTTTTTATAAAAAAAAAAAATGAAAATCTTTCAAGGTTTGAACCATGAATGTTTCCATTAAAAAATATATAATATTTTTTTTTTTAAACAATGAAATAATCACAAGTAGAAAACGCATGGGTGGGACTTAATATTGTCCCTCACTGTACATTTCTTGATTTTCATAGCATAGTGTCATATTATGTACAGGTCGTCTGTTTATTTTAATAATAATGTTTTGATGAGAAATCCAACTCTCAAAATCGATTAGATTATTTTAACTAGTTTAAGAGGCTCTCAGCTTTATTATATATCAAATAATACTAACCAAATATGTCAATAAACTCTCCTTCCGAAGGCTGATAACGAAATCCAATATGGACCCAGTGAATTCGACTGAAACCCAACAATACATGTTTGAGCACAGCAGTCTCTGCCATGCTTTCCACAACCGCTAAATGTGCACCGTCAGATTCGCATTTCTTTTTCGCTTCAGTCCAATTCAATAAAAGCGTATCATATAATTTATATCGTCCAATATCATATGATTTATACTCATCATCATCTATTTTAATAAAATTTTCAGTACAATTTTCTTTTTCTACGAAATTGAAATTGAAATTAATATAATTCATTTCAACACTCGAATTATTTTATATATAAATTACCTGTTAAAGAAACGTTGAGGTGACCATTACCTTCATTATTGCATTCAGAAGACATTTTATCGCTTAAATCCCAACAGGAATATTTTTCTACAAGATCCAAGACTGTCTAAAAAAAAAATTCACTCTGAAAATATAATAAATATAATTAATTATACTACTATTACCTGCCAAATCCGTTGACTTTTTATTTTATCTGTTGAAGACAACAAAAATTTAATATTTTCAATTTTTGGACACCCATCGTCAGCGAATATGATGCTAAATAAACAAAGCGAACAAACTAGCTGCAAAATAGAACAATTCATAGTGATGCCGACTAGATCAAATACAGTAGGCAAGAGAAATTCTTTCTTTATATAGTCTCGATACTTCCTAAACCGCATTTAATTTGATATTTATCTAGCGGAAACAATTCGCTGATTTTGTTGTATGACTTATGCTGGCTGATAAGAGCGGCACTTTTAGCGTTTTCCTGGAAAAAACTGATTATGGGTTATTTTTGTCGTCATATTAAATTAAGATTGGTTGTCATTTGTTGCCCACCATGTTTTTTTTTTTTTTTTTTTTTTTTTTTTTGAAGTAGTCAAATTGAGGGATCCGGATTATTTAAGTTAAGTAATCCCATGAAACGCGAAAATAAGCTTTTAAATAAATTCGGCAAAAGATTACTACTAAATTTTACATCTTTTATTGCCAATTTCATATCCTCGTATCTTTGATCCCTCTCAGGGGCTCGCTTCTAGTGAGTACGTGGATGGCGACCACGAGTTACCCGAGCTA
Organism: Euborellia annulipes; assembly: GCA_023213315.1. Lineage (NCBI taxonomy): Eukaryota > Metazoa > Arthropoda > Insecta > Dermaptera > Anisolabididae > Euborellia > Euborellia annulipes. Next base: position 10,112 of record JAKCPI010017831.1, on the reverse strand, counting down.
ATGCTGGCATTTCTTTCTTGCTTTTATGTCAGCCTTTTTCCCATTTTGCATGTCAAGCGCCAGGCCGTGAGACGGGTCGGCTTGCTTTTCTCTCAGTCTCATTCTTTATAAATTAATTTTGCCGTCTCCACATTGGGATAAGGCCAAAATCTCTAATTGATTAATTTGATTAATTTTGAGTTACATTTATGTTGCTATTTTCGGGGCCACCCATCCGAGATTTCGTCCCTACTTTATGCTTAAAATATCAAAAGGATTCAAGTTAAATAATACATTTTTCTCTAGGTGGTTTAATTATTTATTATTTTTATGATTATTATACAAAATAAAATTATATTAAATTAATTAATACATTTTTTAAGTTGAAGAGAAGTTGCTGTTGATGTTATGGAATGGAAAAGAGCAAGTACAGGTGCAGCAAATAAAGAGAGCCTTTGGATGCGAAAGGGAGACGTTTCGGACAAGATTTGATTTCTCCATCCTCAGTCCTTTCAGTCCTTGTTGGCTTATAAACTAATTAGGCACAAGGTTGTCATTGTTGTAGTGGCACGAATTTGTGCACCTGTATATTTTTTTTTATAAAAACAAGCGAGTGTCAATGTTCTGTGAGAGCCTATAAGATAATTCGTGCCGCAACAACAATGACAACTTTGTGCCTAATTAGTTTATAAGCCAAAGAGGCCTGAGGATGGACAAATAAAATTTTGTCCGAAACGTCTCCCTTTCGCATCCAAAGGCTCTCTTTATTTGCTGCACCTGTACTTGCTCTTTTCCATTCTAATACATTTTTTACTAAAGAAAAAAATTTTTAACTTGGCCTAATTTAAAAAATTTCACTTTCGCATATTCACGTTTTTTACCTTAAATTCAAATGAAAAAAAAAAAAATATTATAGCTTCGCGTTATTTCGTTGTTTAGTTAGAGTCCATTCAGTGAATTTCTTATCTTTTCCATTTGAATTTAAAGTAAGAAAACAAAATTAGGGTTTTTCACAAATAAAACTTGTGAGTGGTGAACAACCCAAATCATTTAATAGGCCTTCTCTAGTTACACTCCCACAATATTCATTACCGCCGTAGTTATTTGGTTGACCATTTGACCAAAATGGTTGTACTTTTCGTCCTAAAAAAATATTTAACAATTATTATCATCCTTATAAAAAATATTCTTTCTTGTTTAACTTATATCATCTTATTGTAAAAAAGGAGAAATAATTTTAAAACCTCTAAAAATGGAGATACGTCATCTTGCTTTTACAATGACGAGATACCTATATAATTATAATAATTCAGTAGCCTATTTTCAATTTACTAATTATTGTTATTTATTTTGTTACAGGTGAGTTTCTTCAATTTTGACATCTTGACTTTCTCCATATTATTGTAAGTTCTACTATATTTTATTAATAATGTTAGTTTTGAACTATCAATCCTAGGGTCGAATTGAAAGATTATTATTATCCAAGTTGTGACACTTAGCAATATTGCTGGTAATCTTTCATCTTTTCTTCTCTGTCGATACCCCGTCGTTACGAAAAGGAATTTCACCCTAACGTATTGTTTTTAATTGAGGAACTTGCGGACTATATTGCAGGTTGAATTAATATTGCTTTTTGGTCTACTTTAGTTAAGTTGATGGTATGGAAGTTCTTCAATGGTCTTGATTAGGTTCTTTTAGACAACACCCTCCGCGGAAATTAATATGGGGTGGATGGTTACCTTGTTTAGTTTCAAGATATATTTTAATTGGATTGCGATTTCCTCATATTTGTTTATCTTCTCATACTTTGTCTTCTTAATATAGTGTTAGAGGAATCGAAATGTCAATTATCTCAGCAGTTTTATACCGATTTTGAATTAGCAGTAGGCCTATCTCTGGACTCTTATACTCAATTGTTTGTTTTTTTTCTCTTAACCCATTATAGAATGGAAGTCTCTGTTTTCAAGTATAGGAGAAATTGAGATATACTAGGTAATAAGTTTCAATGATTGCTTTAAAATTTACTATTTAACACTTAATACTTATTACGAGACACTTGTGTCTTCCATGATTAATAAATCCTAGATGACACAGGAGTGTCTAAACATGTATTAATTGTTTAGAAGTTTTAGCGTGACAGACAGACTACAACGGACATTAGCGATTATATATGAATTTGAATAAATTGTCTCTCAGTTCCATCTCTTTATTTTATCCTAATTGAAGGAGGGGGAGTAAGGATCTGTTAGATTTCATTATTTTTACTGGTCTAAATTCATTTTAAGGAAAATATGGTACTTACCAAAGATGTCAATAAAATCGTCTTCGGATTTCTGATAACTGAATCCAATATACACCCAGTCAAATGGACTAGCTTCCATCACTTCTTTGAGCACAACAGTCTCTGGCAGGGTTTCCACAACCGCTAAATGTGCACCGTCAGATTCGCATTTCTTTTTCGCTTCAGTCCAATTCAATAAAAGCGTATCATATAATTTATAACGTCCAATATCATAGGATTTATAGTCATCATCATCTATTTTAATAAAGCTTTCAGTACAATTTTCTTTTTCTACGAAATAGAAATTGAAATTATTATAAAACATTTCAACACTTTAATTATTTTTTATAAATTACCTTTTAAAGAAACGTTGAGATGACCATAACCTTCATTATTGCATTCAGAGAAGATTTTATTGTTTAAATCCCAACAGGAATATTTTTCTACAAGATCCAAGACTGTCTAAAAAAATTCAAACTCGGAAAAAATAATAAATATATTATTATACTGTATCTATCTATATACTATTATATAAAAGACAAACTCTATCTTTTGTTTGTAACACATAACCTCCGAATCTACTGGGCGGATTTTTTAAAGTTTTTTCAATATATAGAGAATTTTCCGGGAGGGAGAGGAGGGGGGGGGGTGTTATGAGGTTATCATTATTTCTGATTCGAAGTCGGAGATCCTTCTTTTAAGGAACCTTATGATCGCACTGACGATCTTTTCAGGAAGTAGAGCGTTAAGGGTTGGTTTCTCATATCCCACCTCCTACATACTTGATCGTAGGTGTCTATAATTTTAATTATGAAAAGATTTTATTCCTAACAGCATAGGCCTAATTTTTTCCAAAAGCAAAATAATTCTATCCTAATACAATAATAATTTAAGATATGTGAAGGGGTATTTCTTAATAAGACAGTACATTAATTTCCTGAAACGAGTTTTTTTGATAAATAGCGGAATATGAAGGAAAGACGAAGGCCCGCAGGCACCTTGGCTAGGCACGAACGGTGTGACTAGTATAATATAATTGTAAATTAATTATTCTACATTTACCTGCCATATCCTTTGACCTTTTATTCTATTTGTTGAAGACAACAAAAATTTTATCTTATCAATTTTTGGACATCCGTCATCAGCGAAAATTATGCTAAATAAATAAAGGAAACAAACTAAATCTAAAATAGAACGATTCATAATGATGATTGCTAGAGCAATTGCACGAGACAAAAGAGGATCTTTTCTTTATATAGCCTCAACACTTCCTAAACCACAGTTATTATATACCGGAAATTCGCGTATTTTGTTGTATGACTTATGCAGATAAGAGCTGCACTTTTTCCAGGAAAAAACTGAGAAATTCAATGTTATTTTTGTCGTCATATTAAATTAAATTATTCACTAAGGATTTCCATAGATTCGTTGTCAGTTATTGCCTAATATTTTGTTATTTTTGGAAGTAGTCAAACGGAATAGGGATTATATCTGGGTATGGAGTATTAAATAAAAATAATAATAATTTTTTTTTTACCCTTTTCGGCTACAGAGACTATTTAGGGGTGTTTATTTATTAAAATATTTTTAAAATACATAATATCGATGGCTACCGGGGGGACGTTCCACACGCTGATTGCTCGGGGTCACTAATCCCGAGCTTTCTCCGCCCTTGGCATCACTTAACCGCAACGATTGTGGTAACTGTTGCTCTTCTCCGTTGCCAGTTTTTTTTAAGGCCTTTTTCGGAATCTAAGGCCATTTAGACCCCATCCCTATTTATTTCAAATGATTGTTTTGTTAAATTTTCTTCTCGTGGTTCGGTAAATCAACCCGGTACTGCAGGCATTATTATTATTAGTTATAAAAAATATATTCGGCTACAATCGAACATAGGTAACATATTGAGATTGATTAATTGTTAGATGATATAAGCTTATCAAAAAGCCGAATGTAGTGTTGTCGTGTTTTATTTTAATTTATTGTCAAGTAAACACTCAGTGAATGCATTACCTGCTGACGGCTACAGAAATAGTGACCGAAACGTTGAAATCTTTCGTAAATAGTGACATAAAATAAACCAAAATTGAAATTGAAAATTTTTTAAAAACTAGTCACCTAAAGAAATTATGATTTATTTGTCTAAAATATATTTTTACAATTATTTAAAACTATCCAATTTTTAGACATATTTTTATTTAATTTAAATTTAAAAAAATTAAAATAAAAAAAAGCCAGCCCCCCCCCCCCACCAAATTAAATATCCCCCCCCCCCAAAAACCCCCCCCCCCCCGAGAAACCCCCCGGACCCCCTTTTTTTAATCAAATCACCTTAACGATGCTAGTATTCATGGGCGTAACTAGAGAATTTGGCTGGGGGTGGGGGCATGGGACCAGCTATCCTCCGGGGGCCCTTGAAAGCCCCATATTTTCTCAATTTTTCTTTGGGGCAGGGAGCTTTCTGGGGGAAGGCAGCCCCCCCACCGGCACCCCCCAGTTACGCCCATGCTAGTATTTGAAGGTATTATTTAAAAAATGTTCATCCCCAGAGAGGGCCTCCTGTAAATTGAATCTTCCAACCAACCGTCCCCTCCGACAAAATTGCATTAATCCGCCTCTGCTATGGCTTTCATTACTGCATTCAGATGTCATCTTATCGCTTGAATCCCAACACGAATATTTTGTTAGGTATAAAAAAAAAATCCTCACTCGGAAAAAATAGTAAAGATATTAATTATACCATTTTTACCTGCCAAGACTTTTTACGTCGGTCATCCGCGAATGTAAGGCTAATTAAACAAAACGAACAGATTAATATGAAAATAGAACGATTCATTGATAGTCTCTAGAGACTTCAGGAGAGAAAATATTAAAATATTTCTTATTATTCTTTATATAGTTTCTATCCCTTCCTCAACCGCAATTGATTTTATGTTTATGTACAGGAAACGATTTGCTTATTTTGCTGTGTGACTTACGCAGATAAGACCCCTACTTCTAGGGTATTTCAAAAGCTTGATATTTCAAAAGATACTAAGTTATTGACGTGACAACGTCTTACATACATGGGTGTTTAGTGCCGAGAGGGAGGGCACGAAAATAGAGGTTGAATGCCTTAGGGTATTTATGTTGTACGGTGAAAGGAGATTCTTCAGCTAAGCTCACCATTTATTTTTTTCCATCATTTCACTTACCCGCGAATTTGAGTTTCCCCGAGATTCCAACGACAATCAGATCAGACTAAAAATTCAATTTGTGCAGAAAGAAAAACTCTAATAGACTACGTAAAAAAACTCAATTAATTAATTCTAAAATCAATTTTTTTTCTCGAAAAACCTCATTTTTTTTGTCGTCTAGTTGAATTAAGCTTAGTTTTTCATAAATTTGCTCTTTTCTTAAATGTTGCCGATCATTAATTTTATGTTTGGCCGACAGTATCTGAAGATGGTCTAGACAGAACGTTGAAATATTAGATGGTCACAAAGTCTTCTCGCATCACAACAATAGTAGAAAACTAAAATTTTCACTCTTAACTGAATCATTTTAGTGTAAATTTTGTACTTTTGCCCGAAGATTTGCGAATAAATTTTATCCGAAACGTTTCAAATTTTAAAGAAAATGCTGTGTTTTATAAAAAAATAAAAACCTTTAGCATTCTTAGGTAATTTAGGGCTCTATTAGTAAGGGAATTGAATCAATTATTTGTAACGATGAAATCCAGTGACGTTCTACACGCTAGTTCCTCGGGGCAACCTATCCTTGACATTGCTTCATTGTTGCATTGTTATCTTGTTGTCTGATGCTCTTCTCTGATGCCAGGCCCTCCGAATATTGAGCCTTTCTTATTTGGCTGTCTCTAATCTCTAAATGGCAACTTTTTATTAGATATTGCAGACTACTAACATAATTTTTGTGCTATTAATACGAGAATAGAGTATGATATACATTGACAGTTTATTTATTTAAATATTAATAATTTTAATTGCATTTATTTGACGTATTTTATAAACATTTTCTATACTGAGTAGCGTATAATATATTTTTAAAATAAATAATCTTTTTTCTGAAGGGGGAAAGTGTTACTTTTAAGACAACACTTCCGACAGCTAAGCATTTTGGTTGCCTAAGCCCAAGGCACCACGCCACTTGTAAAAAAAACAAAGAAAAAGCCAGGAGGTTGATAACTCTTTATATTTAAGTTATTACCCACCCCCACATGGGACGTACTTAACTAATGCGTGGAAAGAAGTCACCAAGAAAATACTAATCACTTTATTCTGATCGACTTTCTTCAGTTGTTTTTTCGATTTTTCTCGAAAATTAAGTGCTCGATACCGATTATAGTTGTAAAATGACAAAATCGGTTGCATTGATTAGATTCTCAACAACACATTAATATTGTCACTCTGTTGAAAGATTCTGAACACCATAATTCTTTGGTCCTAACTTATTGTTAAATCTTTCCAACAGATACATTATCTAATGTCTGTTGAAACTATCTAATAATGTCAACCGACTATTTTGTCATTACCATCTACAACATTTGACAACTTATACTGTCCCGAAGGTAAGAGCGCGAGCGGGCGCTCCAAACGCTCGACTCAGAATAAATAATGATTTTTGGGTCCAACATTTTCCTTGGCTGACTCCATTCCACGCCACTTTAAAAAAAAAAATAATAACTCTTTTTGTTTGAAAAGTGACACAGCAAATCTGATTTCGATTTCTTCAATAAGTAATGTGACTCATGTGGTTTAGTGGTGAATTTATAAAAATGTTTCGGAACCAAACGTTTCTTCCTCGCAGACAGTCTGGTCAAAAATATGGTGAAAGAAACGTTTCCGTAAATATGTTTTTTTGAACTTTCTCCTTTATTATGACTAATGTGACCACTCCCCTGAATTATCTTACCGCCCATTACAGTAAAATAAAATTCTTAACCCCCTGAACCCCCTTTGACTGGCTTCGGAGGCCCCCGCCTGCCGCGGACCCTCGCCCTTGCTTCTAAATGACAGACAGACAGTCGGACATTAATGAAATGAGTTATATATAGATATGCCCATATACGTCATTTTACGTGTTTATTACCTCAAACTGGTCTAGCCCTCTGTCTGCCTGTAAGGGGGACATAGTATATCAGGAACGAAAAGTGTTAAGAGTTTATATTTAAGTTAGGCACTCCCCTGAGGAGTGAAAATAAGCTTTTGATCAAAATCGGCCAAAAAGTATTAGTCCCTCGACTAAAAATATAATCTAACCCAAAAATTATTAGTAGTACTTTACTGATGTACTTTTTCAGTTTTTTGCGATTCGCTCCATCGATTTTGATTTAATTTTATAAATCATCTATTTTTTTTAGATGCTCTTCAAAATGTATATCATTGAAATTTTTCGTGGAAATTGTTTGAAGTACACTTTAGTGATGTGGAAGCATTCGTAACTCAGCGCCATCTATGAAACGCGTGGGCAAGCTTGGAACTTAGATGCTAATGTCAACTAAATATATCTCTGACACAAAAAATCTGATGTGACAAGCCCAGTACACTTACCTTAGAGAGCGTACAAGTATTACGTAACGCAATTTGGGGGAGAGGGAGGGGTCTCGTAAAAAACGTTACCATGCGTTACAAGGGGGGAAAGAGGGGGTTGAACAACGCGTTACGTAACTGTTATTTTATCAACTTTTCGGTACTTTTAGATAAAAATGGCCACTTGCGTTACGTAACGTCTAGGGGGGCTGGTCCAGAAAATGTTACGGCGCGTTACATGGAGAGGAGGGGGTCAAAATCTTCAAAAATTGCGTTACGTAATACTTGTACGCTCCCCTTATTGTAGATAAGAGAAAGTTGTGTATTGTGCGATTAGGCACACCAGATTTTTTCCTAGTGCTTACTGAATGAATTATAAATGACCTTAACTAATTTTGCCAACATTTCCTCCCAGGATCTACACACTTTTAGTGGAATTTATTAAAATCTTTATCTCTATTGAGCACACTTTCATTTTATTTGATTTCTTTTCCTGTCAATTATATGACAAATTAGGATTAATAATAAGGAAAAAAGATTTGTCTATAATTTACGCAAAGCTTGAGGCGTATCACTCACATTCGTTTGTCCTTGTAGACTAGAAACCGGATGACAACAAGGTCGTTATACTTTCTGACCCCCTTGATTTTATAAAATTTTTTAATAAAAATAAAATTAAAATTCTATTTTTCGAATTTTTACTCAATTTCATTAGATAAATTTTTATTAATTTGACCCAATTTAAGGATTGTTGAATAATTCCTTAGTTTTTACATTGTCAACCTCGATTTAAAACAAAATGGACTTGCCCCATTTTGGCCCCCATTTGGCTCATATCGTCATTGATTCATTTATTTTAATAATGGAAACCTGTAATCGAAAGTTGTCTTCTGTGTTTGTCACACCAGATTTTTTGTGTCGACATATATTTTGTTCTGACAGTAAGGTACATTTGAATTCAAGATGTAAAATTTTCAAACATGGAAAAATATTTATATTTTGTTACCATGGCAACCATTTCTCCTATCTTTTCTATGGAGTACAAGAGTAAAGTATGCTTCAAAAAATTTCAATGCCAAAATGAAAATATACATTTGAAAGAGCATCTAAAAAATAATTGATTTTTGAATTTTAATCAAAATCTGTTGAAACGAATTTAGAGAAAATCGAAAAAAACTGAAAAAGTGCATCAGTAAAGTACTAGTACTCTTTGGTCAATTTTGTTCAAAAGCTTCGTGTCACGCCTCATGGGGGTGCCTAACTTAAATATAAAATTTCAACCTCCTAGCTCTTTTCGTTCTTGAGATATTTTGTTCAAAGGCAGACACACACACACACACACACACACATACAGACAAACCACTTTTTTGGATTCAGGGGACCTCAAAACGTGTATATCCATTAAAATCTCGACATCGAATTTTTGACATGAATCCAATACTTTCTCTCCATAGATATATTAACATATCTAGGTAAGAGAAAGTAAATTATTAAATAAAAAAATTTTTGGGATTTTTTTTCCAGTTTTAAAAAAACACAAAATTCTTTTTTTATTTTTTAATAATAATATTTCAGTTATAAATAGTTATTTTGATTTCTCACAAATGAAACTCATTTCAAGATTACACGATAAATCATTATATCTTCCAGATTTATTTATACTACCACAATCTTCATCGCCCTTTCCACCCCAGTTGTCAGGTTCACCTGGTGCCCAAAATGGAACTATTTGTCTTCCTAAAAAAAAAGAAAAAATTCTGATTATATGTAGAAATCAAAAAAATATTTTTCATGATTTGTTACCTAAAACGTCAAGAAATACGCCCTCCGTTTGCAGACTACTGAAACCAATATACGCCCACCAAGATCCACTCGGTTTGAAGATCTGTCTGAGAATAGCAATTTCAGCCTCCGTTTCGACGATCGCCAAATGTGCACCTTCAGATTCGCATTTCTTTTTCGATTCCGTCCAATTCAATGGCGTGTCAAATAATTTATATCGTCCTATTTCATATGATTGATAATCATCTATAATATCAGAGTCCTTACAGCTTCCTTAAAAAAAAATATTTTTTTTACGATTAAGAAAATTTATTTATTTTTTTTATATATTGCCTACCTATCAACGTAGTTACAACTCCACAAAATTGATCGTCATCACATCTCGATGAATCTTTAATTTCTTCCATTTGCCAGCAGGTTGATTTTTTCAGATGTTCCTTTATTCTCTAGAAATAAAAGTATCGAAATTTATCAAGGTTGAAAAGTTAATGCCATTATATCAATATAAGATGAAGATAAATAAATCGAAATCCTTCTTATTA
>JAKCPI010017830.1:0-15439 GCA_023213315.1 Euborellia annulipes | reverse complement strand
TTGTTTATATACATATATACAGAGTGACAAAAAAGTTCTGATAATTTTGTTAGATTAGCAAAGAGGTATGCTTGATTTTGGCAATGAGAAAATTAACTTTTAGAGTGTTTTCTTCAAATATTTCGAAGACATTTAATAGCACTTCACCGCTGATGAAGAAGTCCTATTAAATGCGATCGAAATATTTGAAGAAAACACTCTAAAAGTTACTTTTCTCAATGCCAAAAACAAGCATACCTCTTTGCTAATTTATACAACTTGGCAATCCACATTCGAAATTTTTTACTTTCTCTTACATCTATATATGTTAATATATATAGAGAGAAAGTATTGATTCATGTCAAAAATTCGATGTCGAGATTTTGATGGATCTTCACGTTTTGCTCTTCATTTCGCTACAATTAAATTCTTAAATAAAAGGAAAATCAAATTAATCTTTAAATAAAATATTTTTTGTTTAAATATCAATTTTCTTTAATTTGAGAATAAGATAACATATATTTAAAAAATTTTAAAAATTTCAAATGCTCTTCGTGTTGATTCCAATATTTCTGGAGATTCATTACTGAAATTGGTTTAAAGAAAATATGGATTTAAAAATAAGTTTCCATCTCTAAAATAAATCACATTAATTTTTATCTTGACTGTATATAGTAGGCCCATACCATCAGCTATCACATGTGGAAAAATATTTTTCTTTTTCAGTAAGAACTTCATTTAGTTCTCTGGAAATGTGAAAAATATATAAATTAATTTTTATAAATTTATAATTTTTTTTTAATTTGTCTTCTTACCTTTCAAAATGACATGAATGGCCAATGTTCCTTGTATTCATTTATTAAAATTAAAGTGGCTTCTTCAGGCCAATGTGTTTTTACAACTAAAATTTATAATGAATATAATTGAAAAAATTAAATAGAATATAAGATTACATATATATATAAAAAAATAAAAATAAAAATAAAAATAACAGCTAACCTTATCATTTTGTTTTGGCTTGTTTTTATAACGTTGACCCTTAAATAAATAAAAATAATTAATAATAATAAAGAAAATTTAATGAAAAAAATGAAAATAAAACTTAAAACTTACTTCTTTTTTATCGATAATAAATCCAAATATCCAAGGAATGAGAGAAAATGAAAGGTGGTCATCTATTAAAGCTTTTGGCGCTGAGATCGCACTGTTTTAATTTTTACCCGAGAGGATTAGAAGATTCAAACCAGTACTTCCCGAGTCAAAATCGAACGCCTGGCTTGAACCTTTTAGTCCTCAATTGAAGACTGCAAGGCTCAAGCCAGGCGTTCAAGTACTGGTTTGAACCTTCTAATTCTCCTGGCAGGCTCAGTAGGCTCAAGCCAGGCTTTCAATTTTGACTCAAATACTGGTTTGAACCTTCTAATTCTCCTGGTAGGTTTAGTAGGCTTTAACCAAATTTTAATCCTATCAAATAACAAAGGAATTGAGGACTAAAAGGTTCAAACCAGGCGTTCAAGTACTGGTTTGAATCTTCTAATTCTCCTGGTAGAATCAGTAGGCTTTCACAAAATTGTAAATAAATAACATCCCATCAAATAACAAGGGAATTCAGGACTAAAAGGTTCAAACCAGGCGTTCGATTTCGACTCGGGTATAAACCCAAAAAAAAAAAAAAAAAAAGTAAAAATGTAAAAATATTGATATAAAAACGAAGTTGTGTTTCATATACGCTAGTATATGTCAATGTATTCTTAAGGATAAATTATAACAATATGATGGTTGAAAGGCTTGATATCCGGGACCAAAACTATGTGTATTTCATAACAACCTTTGGGCCCTAAGTAGGCCGTGATTGGCGTCCGAAACGTAGGCCAAAAGAATTTTAAAAAAATTTTCATTCTCCTGGCTCCACATCTCCCTTTTCTTAAGATTGATGATCATAATATTTATATATATTGTAGGTGACAAGGCATTTTTAAATTTGTTTAAGGTCTTTTTCGGCATCTGAGGCCCTAAATTAATTAGTATCCAAATCAATTGAAATAAACGGAGATAAACAGGATGAGAACCCTTGACTTTTGGCACAGACACATTTATTTACCTATCAATTATCCAATTAATTTAAATAAATATTCATCGGACTGCCTTGGATCCGAACCCATATCTCATGACTTTTAATGTTATCAACATTGAAATTTGTCCATCTTTAATCGGTCAACCACCATGGGGGTGGCGGGGGGTTATTGAAGTTTATTTTATTTTTATTTAAATTCGTTTTAAGTTATTTTTCAGCATCGGAGGCCATTTAGATCCCGTTCATATTTATTTCAAGCTTCGCTCCGATCGCTCTTGTAGCTAGTCAATGATAAAATGTCTTTTATCTAATGAAAACTCTACTCATGTGATCTCTAAAGTTAATAATAAAAGAGGTAATGGATATGGAGAAAATATACACCAGCGAGAGTTGCTTTCCACAATTAAAATAATTTCTTCTGCAAATATTTTGGAATGCCTACGCAATCCATCTTCAGTGCATCAAATTACACATATGTGATTGCGTAGGCATTCCGAAATATTTGCAGAATAAATTATTTTAATTGTGGAAAGCAACCTCGCTGGTGTATATTTTCTCCATATACATTACCTCAACGATCTGTCCCAGCAAAAATTTTAACTTCTACTAATAATAAAAGATAATTTAACTGTTAATTCCAAATAAAGTAGCTTTAAGGCTGAGCAGGTTGTTTGCCATCTTGTTTTTAGTCCTTGATTAAAAATTCATAAATCAAATTTCATTTCAATCTCTCTGGTGTAATTGAGCCAACAGAAGCTCGCATATACACATAGGTGAGATTATTAAAAACCTCTTTTTTATTAAGAGTACCTGGGTTAAAATCTCGATTACTCCTATTTTCCCATACAAACCCTAAATCGGATTAGAAAAATAATCCAGAGAGGAAGAAAATTTGAAATAAGTTTCTATTTTGGATAACTGCAAAGCTTATGATAAAAGGAAAATATATATTTTTTAAGAAGGAATGTATAAAGAGGGAAAGGATCGATAATCGTTGAGGGGATTGATCGACAACCGACCCCTCAGGGATTTATTTTCAACCAGCCCCAGGATATAGATTAGAGAAATAGAGCCACCGTTCTCTGCATATATAGCTGTATCTATTTGCAACCATAATAAAAATGAATAAACGTCAGAGTGAATATCCACAATAAGGGTGATAGAAGGGCATAAATACACCGGGTGACAAATATTTAATTTATTCACTGAAAAAAATAAATAAAACTGACAACATAAATAAATAAGGCGACTACCAAATAATCAAGCTACGCCATATGTAACATGAAATAAATAAAAATAGTCATAAATAATAGTCTATCAAAAGCAATCAACTTTTTAAATGGTGATAAGAGGACAAAGCAACTCAAAAAAAGTAAAAAAAAGAATCGAAACGCAAATTTGATCACTATTTTCTGTATGAACAAATAAGAGCTAAGGCCCAATTCACACACAAGTGGCGTATGGCGTGGCGTGGCGATGGCGTGGATCTGGCTTCTGCCACTTCTATGTTAACCTATAGCCCAATATACACTGACATGGCGTGGAAGAGGCGTGGCGAATGGCGCCGAAACCACACCATTCCGACGCCATCTATGGCGATCATAAGTGGCGTTCGCCACTAGCAAACCATTTGTTTCGCAACCTTTGCCCTTAAATTATTGATGCGATATGGATTTTAATATCCAAATTTGCTATATTATATCTATATTTCATTACTTTGTAAAAAATTAAATATTAAAATAAATTAAATATGGTTAAATAAACATAAATAACTACACAAATTATAAAATAAATATTTTTATTTAGATTTAATATTTAAATGCCTATGCAGAATATCTATCTTGATTAGAAATTGGAAAAAGGTGTTGGAAATATTTGCTCAGATAAAGTGACTGGAGTGGGTTGAGCCATTTGTGTGTGTATGCACGCGCCACATCTTATCCACACCACGCCACGTCCAGCTCCACGCCATAGCCACGCCAGTGGCAAACGCCACTTGTGTGTGAATCCGGCCTAAGAATAAGCTCTGTGTGGCAAATACGAAGGGAGTTCAATAAGTAATGCAACATTTTTTTTTTTTCTGAAACAGGTGTTGTTTTATTCAGAATTCAAATACACCATATTATTCCCCAATCATTTTTCAACCTAGTCTCTATTCAATATTACTGCTTTAAGCCACCTTGAAGTGAGGGCATGTATGCCTGCACGGTAAATTTCACTGGTTGATGTCGCACCCAAGAGAAGCTGACGAAACTTCAGTGGACTGTCCTTCCCCATCCACCCTACAGCCCCGATCTCGCACCGTCGGATGGATATACATGTTTTTTGAGGTCCTCTGAGTCCAAAAAAGTGGGTCCCGCAAATTGTCTGTCTGTGTTCAAAGGAATTGAGCGACGAGGTTGAAATATTATATTTAAGTTACGCACTCCCCAGAGACGTGAAAATAAGCTTTTCAACAAAATCTGCCAAAAAGTATTAGTACTTGACTGATGTATTTTTTCCGTTTTTTTTTTTCGATTTTCTCAAAATTCGCTCCAACAATTTTGATTCAAATTCATAAATCAATTATTTTTTAGATGCTCTTTCAAATGTACAGTAAATTCTCATTTTGCTCTCACAATTGTTTGAAGGACACTTTACTCTTGTACTTCATAGGATATATAAGAGAAATGGCTGCCATAGTAACAAAATATAAATGTTTTTCTATGTTTATAAATTTTATATCTTGAATTCTAATATATAGGAGGTCAAATGTAAAAATAAAAAAAAAATAAAAAATTCTAATATATCGGCGGAAACTAAATATTAGGGGTATGACTTTTTTACAACCTCGGATCCCTGTATCATAACTTGATGAACTTTTACTAAAGGTTGAATAAAATCTTACTTTCAAGGTGATTTGATAAAAAAACGTCACGCACAAAATGATTTGAAAATTTTATATATCAGATTTTTTGCCAATTTTTTGAAGTCACTTTAAATTGGTACAAAATTGAACAGAAGCTTTAGACTCACTTATAAAGGGTCATTAAAGACACATGGAAGTCAAATATTCTAAATAAGGTCATTGTTGAGGATGAATCTCAGTGGGGGGTTGTCCTTGTTGAAGGAGGAGTCTTAGTAGACTTCTTCCATATCTTTGATTGCACCGCCCCTCCTAACATTGGTTGTTTCGGGCAATGTTGATTGGAAATTAATTTATTTTTCAGTGAGTTTTCAAGCAATTGAGCCCTGGTGATTCAGAGCTGCAGATAGTTCATCAAAATCTTCAACGCGAAACCATTGGCTGCTGATTTAATGATCAGCCCATTAGTAAGAAATGAATGGACAAATTTTACGCAACCTGTTACGGGTTTCAGGCATCATAATAAACTCAAGAAGGGCTAGGATGGCAAGAGAAGTCCAGCGTACATTGCTGATATTTGGAATTTGTTGAAACTTCACGAAGGAGATTACATTCCTCTCAGCGAGGTGACAGAAGACACGAGTGAGGTGGTAGATAAACTTCATGTCGTCTCTTCAGCCGTCTGTTTCCTTAATTTTAGTTTTAACGTTGCTGAGGGCTCCTTTTAATTTATTATAATGGCTAATCAAATCCTGCACAAAGAAGTAGTGGATGTTTGATGATTTAGTCAACTTATGGAGTTCACCTCACATGACAACACGTAGAAGGCGATCCAGCTGGCAACTAATACACTTTTGGTTTGGGATGACTTTTTTCTTCGAACATTTGCTTCAGCCGATCAACGCCTGTCTTTTATTTAGAATAATAAAAAAATAGTACAATTTGCTTTTTTAAATAGAATTTATATATTTTATCTTTAAATCTTTATGAGAAAAATATAAAATATATATTCTTGATTTTGGCTTTCCCCTTCCAAGAGGGTACCTTACCCCCCTCCCCCGGAATTTTCTAGAGCGTTATGAAAGTTATATTTGACACCAAATTAAGCAAATAAAGTTAATTAAAACTCAAAAACCCGCTTTTAACACCTCCCTTATATACCGGCTTATACAAGACTGCGACCAGTCAACCTAAAAATTCAAAGTGGTTTGTGCGTGACCTTTTTTTATAGTTTCATGGAATAAAAGTCATTTTAGTCATTAATAGGCAAAAGTTCATTGAGTCGTGATACAGGAAATCTTAAAAAAAAAGTCGAAAAGTCATACCCCTACTAAATAAATGTCGACATAAAAAATCTGGTATGATAAGCACAGAACACAACTTTCAGAAAGTTGTGTGCTGTGCGATCAGTCACACCAGATTTTTTTTTATTTGCTCTTTTATTAAAATTTAAATAAATATAAATACTAAGGGATGCGATGCTTTTTAGGTTAAATTTGTTAAAAGATGAAAAGAGATTGTAAAGTTTATTCATTTAACGTATAATAATGTTTTGTTCCTATTTTTATTTTTTCTCTCTATGGAATAATTATAAATGGAGCCACACTTTATCAAATAAAATCTTCGCTTTCTTTATGATTCTATTTTAAATCATAATTTATTTTGACTATACATGTAAATAGTTGAAAAGTTTTTTTTTTTTTCAACTTTCTTTTTATCTTGTTTCATTAATCGTCGTCAGTGATGCCAACGTCATTAAAAATTGAATCAAATTTAATAAGAGAAAAACTTTTTAAAAGTTTTGAATATTTAATTACTCGAAAGAAATAGAATTAGTCTTACTATATTTTATATAATATAAAAACGTACATGTTTATAAAAAGTAAAACATATATTCATTTGAATTTCTTAGAAGTCGAATATGCGTCACTGGCAACGAGTGGTGAAATTCCTCAGGCAAATTATTTTAAATCAATAAAAGGAATTTTACATTATACAGTATTTAAAAAAATGTTCTCTAGATTTGTTGGCCTATTCTAGAGGTCTTGAAATCTCATCCCCTCCCCTGAGATTAAAAAAATATTTCAGTTGAATTTACTACCAATCTAATGGAATTTATTTATTTTTGTGCAGATTTTTGATAAATTCAGCTTTTATCTTTTAATTATCACACCCTTATTTAGAAAATATTTCAACACTTTCAACGCTCGGAATCATTAGTGCTGATTAATGTAAATATATTTTATAGTGACCAAGTATAAGTGGCATATTTAGGTAGGAGCAGGAAAATATTGCCTCCCTCTATAAACTCTCCCAAGCAGCATTTTCCGTAAGAATTACTAGCATAAAGTTTTTTTTACTTTTGGAGAGGAAAAATGTAGTTAATTAAACTTATTTATGGAACTTTTTAGTAATAATTCCCTTTAAAGTAAATAGCACAGGAAAAATAACGTTATTTTTACTACCAAATTAAACTTCAAAGTTGTCTACCTAATGGTAATATTCATAGGTAAATATTTGGTGAAATTTACTCAAAGAATTTACTTATAAGTTTTTTTACTCAAAAGTAAAAATGTTAGTAGCGCTACCGTGGCATATATTACTTTAAAATAAAAATTACTTTGAAGTAATAAAATCAAGTAGCAGCCACCACTTTGTTACGGTAAAAGTGATAAAATTTCGACGTAATTTCTGAAGTTATTTTCCCATAAAAAAACCCTTTAATATAACCTATAAGTAAGTCTAACCTAAAATAACTTATAAAAATAACTAAAAGGTAATATTTGTCACTGTAGAGTAAAAATGTCTCTTCAGTATTATTTTTAAGGAATTCTTACTATAAAAATAGTCAAAATGACTTAAAAGTGAAAAATAATACTTTAAAGTAATATTAAAATAAAGATGTCGTATTGTATAATGGTTAAATAATAATAACCTGCCAATTAATGAAATAAACAATAATTTATGATAAATAAAGACCATTACTTACAAACTTATGTAAATTTGTACCTACCAAAATAATTAAACATGATTATTAGCCGTTTTTTTGAAGATGTTGGTTTTATTTATTTTGACATTTATAAAAAAATATTCGTAAAACTACATATTTGTTAGGGCGCACAATTTTATACGAAGTATAATCATTATATTTATCAAAAAAATTTCGAGCGTTTGTATTTTCTTCCAATCCATGTCCTCTTTCGCCTGTGAATAAAATTTAACATTTTTCGGCCATCTTCTTTTACCATTAAAATAGACATATTTCTTGATAAACTTGCATGATGCCATTTCTTTAAAATAATTTCCGAATATAAACGAATGGAAAGCCGAGGTTCAACTATCGATTAATTGGGAAAAATTACCAAACCTTCACGTAACCATTATGTACCTATTACGAATCTGTAACGTGATTATTACCGTTCCAGCTAAAGTTTTTGTGTGGTAAAAAAGACCACAATCCTATTCCCCACTTTGGGAATAATCCGGTATTCATACCGAAATAAATACGTTGCGCTCTCTGGTAAAAATTACTTTGAAGTTAACTTCAAGGTAACAGTGTAGTCATTTAAACTTTAAATGCTGCTTGGGCTCGCCTATCTCCACCCTAAGGGCGCTCAAATAACGGACTATTTTGGGTAATGAAATTAAATATTATTAATTCCAAAAGAAAAAATACGCCAAAAAAGCAGAGATTTGTTCCATCCGCCAATGCATGTTAGATGGTAAGAGAGGGGGGGGGGCAAAAGTGTCTCAATTCATTAGCCTGAATAATATTATCGTGATAATATTTATCGTCTGATGATGTACAGGTGTAAAAATATTTTTAACATTTTTATTTACTTTTTAATATTCTTTTAGTTTTTATTGATTCAACCTAAAAAAGTAAAGTTTGATTACAATTAGAGCAGCTTTTTTTGCCTGTTGAAATACCCATCTATTCTCTTTTTTAATGAATGCAAAAAAAAAAGTTGAACAAAGTGTAGAATTACAATTTTATTTATATTCATTATCTCATTTTCTCATCTACTCATTTTCTCATGCGCTCATCCATTTTATTTAAATATTTATACATTTATGTATCTAATCATTCATTCATCCTTTAATCCAGTTAACTCAGTCATCCATTCATTTATATTTAATATTTTCGCTCGTTCTTTAATTTTATATGTATTTATTTCAAATAATATTAAATGAATTATAATAAAATATATGCATTTTATATTGCGTAATAAATTTCGATTAGTATTAAATAAAAAAAATATTTTTTAATAGAAAATGCTAAAATGTAAAAAGCGATGTGGGGATAAATCAACCATGCTGATAAAATACGTCAGTGTCGTATATAAAGAAGGGAAAGTCGTAACTATTCCCTATGGATATTTGGTTCCAAATTAGCAAATTTTTATTTTCTCTTATCTGAAAATTTCCTATATAAAATTCATATAATTTTGACGCTTTTTTTCTATTTACTTTCTCTTAGTAGTGGATTTGAGAGGAGTGGAGAGGGAGAATTAGGTCCACCGACCCCGCACCGCGGGAATAATAAGGGCGAGATTAGAAGACTTTCTTTTACCTATATATATATATATATATAAGTATTGGTTTCATGTCAGATTTGATGTCGAGATTTTGACATGTTTTGAGGTCCCCCTGAGTTCAAAAAATTGGTTTTTGCAACATGGTCTGTCTGTGAACAAAATATCTAGGGTTGAAATTTTATACGTATTTAAGTTAGCTATCCCCTAGGGACGTAACACGAAGCATTTAAACAAAATCGGCCAAAGAGTACTAGTACTTTACTTATGAACTTTTTCAGTTTTTTTCTCAAAATTTTTCTCTAAAGATTTTGATTAAAATTCATAAATCAATTTTTTTTAGATGCTCTTTAAAATGTACGTATATTCTCATGGGAGAAATACTTACCATGGTAACAAAAATATAAATATTTTCCCACGTTTATAAAATTTACATCCCCTCCCGGGTAGCGATATTATGCAATTTAAAAAATATATTAATAAATATAAACACAGTCACATCAGATTTTTAACAATTTAATAATGATGATAGTATTGGATTTTTCTACTGTATATGTATATTAGTCCATTCAATGAATTTAAAAGAAAAAGGCTTGTGGGCCATAGCACAAAGTTAAAACACTCGCCTCTTAATCTAGGGGCCAAGGGTTCGCTTCCCGTTCCAATCGAAGAATATTTTTACATTATATTGGATACCAATTAAATAGAAAATGGCGATTACAAGTCTAACTGGTCTCAGGTGCCAAAAAAAGACCTTAAATAAATAAAAAAAAAAAATAATAATTAAAGAAAAATATCTCCCTAATTACCATCTTGGACCAAAATATTTTACCGTTAATTTCATTTGGAGTAGCAGGGGGGGGTTCCAAAACCTTTGTGAATCCACCCACAATAAATTTCATCAGTCTCTCGAATCTGCCTCACTCTAAGCCACAATAAACTATAATATTAGGCCTTCTATCTATAGAATGCAAGAATTAATATAAATGAAATATAAAATTATAGTAATTAAACATTAAGCGACCTCAACTTTCTCCCATTTTCCCTTAAATTTCTCGAGTTATATCCTTATAATTCAATTGAATATTATGTTAACAAATTCCATTTTCATATAAAATGATTCATCATTCTCTTTATTATTATTATTATGATGCCTCTTTGTATTTAGTTTGCTAATGTGAGGACAGATGGATTAAGACACTAGCGTAATAACAGTAAATTAACACTTATGGTGGCCTTTAACATTGTAATGGGTTATTTATTATTACTTGTTAACATGTTTTTACGGATATGGAGATAAATAGGAAAGATCTAAGTATCAAGTGAGATCTATTTAACAAGGATGAATTTTTTAATGAAAGAAAGTGAATTAGTCTAAAACTATTTTAAATTTTTTTCAGTCAACAGAGTTTTTTAATATATAAAATATGGCAGGCTAGAACTTTAGGGATAATTGGTGAATGAAAAATGTATATAAAATTATTATATTTCAGCCTACATAAAGTCAAAAAAATATTATTATTTCAATAAACAATATTTTAATAAATATTGTTATTATTGTTTTAATAAGGGTAAAATTTTATAGAAACGGTGGAAAGTCATCCATAAGAGTGTGCGTTTTTTTGGCAACTTAACCTGACAGACAGCCTAGACGACAAACAAAACAAGTTAAATAAAAGCGTTTTAGGTTACAAATTAACCATAAATTAACGATTTATGTTTAATTATTAACATTTCGAGAGAAAAATAAATTTTTTATATTCTGTATTTTTTTCCCATTTACACTGACATCACATACACAGTCTTTTCGGCAACTTAGGCCATTATAAGACTTTTACGATAACCGTTATTATGATTTAAAATATATCTATTAAGGGTCCAAGCATTCTTATTTAAGCCATTTGGTATCCAAAAGGCTTAAATAAAATCATCGGACTGCCTGAGATCCGAACCCTCGACCCTTGGTAAACAAGGCAGGCGCGCTACCAACTACACCAAGCCCGTGGGCCTCAGTATTTTTATATTAATTGAAAAGAAATGAACTTATAATTAGTAAAAGAATTAGATTTTTTGGTTTAACTGTGGTTTATTTGTAAAAATTACAACGTTTCGGCCACTCATTCTGTGGTCTTCTGGTTATTCCAGTTGTTGGCATCTTGACAATCTCGAATTAGTTGACAAATATTCACAACTAATTCAATTGAGATTATCACAGATGCAACAATCTTTGTATTCTTAGCTGAATTGTACCTGAAGAAGACCACAGAATGAGTGGCCGAAACGTTGTAATTTTTACAAATAAACCACAGTTAAACTGAAAATCTAATTCTTTTACTAATTATAACAACTGTGAAAGCCTAACTCCAAAAACAGAACTTATAATTAATCATTTCTAGAAACATGTTTAAGTTTAATTAATAAGTGAGTGAACAGTGAATGAATGACTGAGGATACTGTATAACCCAATAATACAGACTTCAAAAATATTTTATCCCAACATAATAAGAATATCTGTATTTCTCTTATTATCAATTATTTAAAATTCACTTAAACAATTATTTAGGTTTCCCCCATTCATTGGGGATATAAGCCGATTTAAAATAATATTAAATTTATAAAAAAAAATAATATTTTTTTTAAATGTATTCAATTAAAAATAAATACGCCATTCAGTTGTTGAAACCTGATTTTGGAATGGGATGCGAAAATGAGAAATCCGCATACAGTCTGATGCCGTCATAAAAACAAATTGAAAACAATATTTTATTAATTAAAAAGTTATATTATATATTGTAATTTATTTAAATAGCTTTTAGAGGGAGAAAGGGAAGGGTGGGTGCTACCCTCATCTCTACCAACGAACTAAAAATTAGATAAAGAGAAAAAATTCAAAAATATAAATATCAATTTATGTGCTGTTATAATCAATCAATCAATTGAAATAAAAAGGGACAGGGTCTAAATAGCCTCCGATATAGAAAAAGAACTTTAAACCAATTTAAAAAAAACATTTATATAGCTCTCAGGCCTTGGTGTAGTGGTTATCGTGCTGGTCATTTGTACCAAGAGTCGCGGGTTCGCATCCCGTCTCAAGCGACAATTTACTTCAATTGGATTGGTAGCCAATCCAATTGAAATAATTGATCTAGAGCAGTGGTTCCCAACCTTTTTTGACCCATCGCCCCTTTCTGGAGGTTGACTAACACCTATCGCCCCCCTTTACATTTTCATTGTATGCCTAATTTTAATTTGAAGTAAAGTGTAAATAATAAAGCAGTTTTATTATTTTAAACAATTTTATTACCGTAGGCCTATATACAGGGCTGCAGACAGACTTGACAGGCCCGGGGCTACTTAGTAATACGCCCCCCCCCCCCCCAAAAAAAAAAAAAAACTTAAAAAGTTTTTTTAGTATGTAAAAGGCTATTGTGGCCTTCATGCCAACAATTTTTTACACAGTTTTTGACGCAACTTTTGAAATAGTTATACATAGCTTACAATATTTATTTAAATAAAGTTATATAAATTTTTTCAAAATTTCCTAAATAAAGAGTTACAAAGTTTTAATTTATCGAGGCCAGATCTGGACAGAGGAATTCCGGGGGAATCTGGGAGTATGGAAAATTTTTGAAAATTAGCCACTGAAATCTTTGTTTTTAGCTATCCTGAGTCGTGTAAAAGATCAAACTTGATTTGAGCTTAAAGGGCCCGTGCCCCCTGAGGAAAAAAAATTCAAGAAAATTATTTTTTAAGGAAAGATGAATTAGAGCGGGCGCTGGAGGTACTTGAGTATGCAAAATTTGAGGACCGAATTCTGACAATGGATTTGGGCTAAGAATAGCTCCCAGAATAAGGATCCGGATCTTGCCGGGCCAATTTTTGGTCCAATTTTTTTTTTTACCCCCACCCCCATAGGAAATCAATGGAGTGCATGCTAAGATGATGTGAAGATTTGCAATTATGGTCAAATTCGAGTACTTAAAACCTCAAACAATGAAAAAACTGTCTTGTCAGCAACTGAGGGGATCCTCTAGAGTCCCCTGAGAAGTACTATCTTGCCACCAGTTGTGGTGGTCCCCTCTAACCCCATCATCTCTTTTCTCTCTCTTTGTTATAAATTTAAATATACGGCTTTAACACCATGCCAAATTGTGGGGACCGGCAATTATGTTCATAATCCACTAGCTGGTATCCCAATCAATGAAAAATACTATCTTGCCGCCAGCTGCGGTGGTCCCCTCTAACCCCTTCACCTCTTTTATCTTTCTCTTTGTTATAAATTTAAATATACGGCTTTAACACCATGCCAAATTGTGGGGACCGGCAATTATGTTCATAATCCACTAGCTGGTATCCCAATCAATGAAAAATACTATCTTGCCGCCAGCTGCGGTGGTCCTCTCTAACCCCTTCACCTCTTTTATCTTTCTCTTTGTTATAAATTTAAATATACGGCTTTAACACCATGCCAAATTGTGGGGACCGGCAATTATGTTCATAATCCACTAGCTGGTATCCCAATCAATGAAAAATACTATCTTGCCACCAGTTGTGGTGGTCCCCTGTAACCCCTTCACCTCTTTTCTCTCCCTTTATTATACATTTAGATGTACTGTCTTAAAACCATGCCAAATTGTGGGGACCGGCAATTATGCTCATAATCTACTACCTGGTGTATTTATAATAAAGGGAGATAAAAGAGGTGAAGATGTTAGAGGGGACCACCACAACTGGTGGCAAGATAGTATTTTTCATTGATTGGAGCACCAGGTAGTGGATTATGAGCATAATTGCCGGTCCCCACAATTTGGCATGATGTTAAGGCCGTATATTTAAATTTATAACAGAGGAGATAAAAGAGGTGAAGGGGTTAGAGGGGACCACCGCAGTTGGCGGCAAGATAGTATTTTTCATTGGTTGGGATACCAGCTAGTGGATTATGAGCATAATTGCCGGCCCCCACAATTTGGCATGATGTTAAAGCCGTATATTTAAATTTATAACAAAGAGAGAGAAAAGAGGTAAAAGGGGTTAGAGAGGACCACCGCAGCTGGCGGCAAGATAGTATTTTTCATTGATTGGGATACCAGCTAGTGGATTATGAACACAATTGCGGTCCCACAATTTGGCATGATGTTAAAGCCGTATATTTAAATTTATAACAAAGAGAAAGATAAAAGAGGTGAAGGGGTTAGAGGGGACCACCGCAGCTGGCGGCAAGATAGTATTTTTCATTGATTGGGATACCAGCTAGTGGATTATGAGCATAATTGCCGGTCCCCACAATTTGGCATGGTGTTAAAGCCGTATATTTAAATTTATAACAAAGAGAGAGAAAAGAGATGAAGGGGTTAGAGGGGACCACCACAACTGGTGGCAAGATAGTACTTCTCAGGGGACTCTAGAGGATCCCCTCAGTTGCTGACAAGACAGTTTTTTCATTGTTTGAGGTTTTAAGTACTCGAATTTGACCATAATTGCAAATCTTCACATCATCTTAGCATGCACTCCATTGATTTCCTATGGGGCGGGGGTAAAAAAAAAATTGGACCAAAAATTGGCCCGGCAAGATCCGGATCCTTATTCTGGGAGCTATTCTTAGCCCAAATCCATTGTCAGAATTCGGTCCTCAAATTTTGCATACTCAACTCCTCCAGCGCCTGGTCTAAATAGGCCTTTTCAGTCCATTAAAAAAACAAAATATAAAAAATAAATTTAAAAAAAAATTATTATTTTTAAATTGAAATTTAAGATTTGAGCTAAAAGTGACGTTTTAATTCTAGATTGGAATTATCTTCAGACTATTTTATTTTTATTATAATGTTTTATCCTCTTCTATCCTGACCATCCTGTAAATAGGAGATTTTTCTCTTTGATTTTTATTTTTTTAAATTTTAGTAAACTAATAATTTTTCTCCCTTTGAATACTCATCGCCCCCCAATCGCCCCCCGCTTATTTATCGCCCCCCTGAAAACCCAAATCGCCCCCTTGGGGGCGATCGCCCC
>JAKCPI010017828.1:0-17153 GCA_023213315.1 Euborellia annulipes | reverse complement strand
AATGTAGAAATTGGTTTCATCTTCACGTGCCTAGGTTGGAAAGAGAACCAACAAATAGATAAAAAACCTAAAATTTATATGTCCCAAATGCACAAATTCTCAAAAGGATAATTCAGAGTTAAGTAAAATATTGTCATTATTTGAACAAATGAGGCTAGAAAATAAACAAGTAATAGAAAACCTAAATTTAAAAATGAATGAAATTAAAGAGAACCTAGAAAGGAAAATTTCTGGAGAAATAAAGACGGATAGGGTTCAAGGAATTAAGGAAGAAAATAAAAATCCCGAAATTACGAGTAAGGAAAGTACCAATCAGAATCTTATGTCAAAAGAAGTGTCGAAAATTTTAACAAAAGGAATGGTGGAATGGAAAATAGGAACATTTACGGGGGAACCAGTAGAATCTCCAGAAAAATTCTTAAATAATTGTAAAGAAATATTTAAATTAGCGGACTTGGATAAAGATTGTTGGGTGGGATTTACTACCAATCATTTAAAAGGGGAAGCTGCGAGATGGTGGGACGGGAAGAACTTTTCATTATATACGTGGGAAGACTTTGAGAAATCGTTCTTGACAAAAATTTGATGATTCCGGATTAAAGTCACAATTAAAGGCAAAGCTATATGGAGAAGCCCAAGAGTCAGGCGAATCAGGTGAAAAATTTATAGAAAAAGAAAGTTAAGCTGTTCCAAAGACTGTTCCCGAAAGAAGATACAAATTTGATAGTAAACCAGATTATAGAATTAATCCACCCTTCAATTCGACTCTATTTAAGAAGTACTGATAATCTAGATATAGACACTTTACTGAAATTCGTAAGAAGAATAGAGGCGGATATAAAAACAAACAAAATTCGGGAACAAAGGGACGCGTGGGACCTGAAAGGAGATAAAGGAGGAGTGAGATGTTACAGATGTAAACAAAGCGGACACTATGCGAACAATGAAATATGTCCCATGTTTAGTAAACAGGAAAAACAGGAGAGGGAACGATCAAGAAGGGGAGGGGTCGTTCTGGAAGGTATGAAATCTCCCCAATCGGAAAAAAAATCTAACACTTCTATATAGGAAGTCCCCCTGACAATTCCCAAATTTTACTACCGATGAAAATCAAAAATATTGAGACTGTAGGATTGATCGACTCTGGGGCAAGCACAAATTTTATGAGTTTAAAATTTTCGGAGGAATTAAAATTGAACCGGGTTCCAAAACAGATTTGGGTTGATTTAGCCATAGAGGGAGAAAAAAGGAGGTCATCAGGAGAGATTGAAGTTAATACAACTATGGGGAATGTGATACAAAAATTGACTTATACCATTATCGATCAATTGGCTTATGATGTAATTATAGGGAGGGACGGTTTGGAGGAAATGGAGGCAATTATCGATTACTCTGCGAAATGTATTTATTTGGGAAAGGTGCAGAGGACGATATACCATTGGCCCACTTTGCAAAAACCTTCAAAGGAAAAAGCTTCAATTAAAAAGGAGGACATATACGTTGACGAATCGTTGGGAAGAGAAAAGGAAGAAGAATTATTTAAAATCCTTCTGGAATTTTCAGATCTGTTTAGGAACGAGTTGGGATCGGCGAAAACAATTTGTCATGAAATCGAGGTAAAAGAAACGACGCCTATAAAATTGGATCTGTATTCCTATTCACCCGAAAAAGAAAATTTATAGAAGAAGAAGTAGAACGGTTAGAAAACTTACAGTTGATCCGGAAAAGCAAATCAGCCTGGAGAGCACCGATCGTAGTGACAAAGAAGAAAAATGGAAAGTTTAGGTTTTGTGTCGACTATCGGCGATTAAATGCCCGGACAATAGACGACGCTTATCCTATGGCCCATTTGAGCAAGATAATAAAAGAAATTGGGAAAGCTCAATTTTTTTCAACTTTAGATATGAACTCCGGCTACTGGCAAATCCCGATGAAAGAAGAAAGTAAACATCTGACCGCATTTGGAACCCCCAGTGGTCTATATGAATTCAATGTCATGCCCTTTGGGTTGAAGAACGCTCCAGCGACATTCCAAAGAATGATGGAAAAAGTGTTAAAAGGCTTTATCAACACGTTTTGTTTTGTCTATTTGGACGATGTAATTATATTTTCAAAAACCTGGGAAGAACACAAAGTATCGATACAGAGAGTTTTTGAAAGGTTTAGACTATTTGGGTTAACGTGTAATCTAGAAAAATGTAACTTTGCGAAGAGAGAACTTGAATATTTAGGACACCTGGTGGAAGCAGAAGGAAACAAAGTGAAGGAGGAGCGGCTTAAGGAAATAGAAGCTTTTGAACGCCCGAAAAATCTAAAAGAGCTTAGAAGATTTTTGGGAATTTGTAACTGGCACTCAGAATTTATTCCGGGATTTTCAATCCATGCTGCGCCGTTGACAGATTTATTAAAAGGTAATAGGAAATGGCAATGGTCGGAAAAAGAAGTGAAAGCGGTGGAGAAAATTAAGGAACTTTTAAAGGAAAATAAATATTTATCGAGACCGGATTACGACGAACCGTTTTACTTACAAACGGATGCCTGCGAAAGAGGAGTGGGAGCAGTACTCTATCAATGGGACGAGATCACCAAAAAGAGGAAAGTGATCTCATATGCAAGCGCCAAGCTGTCGGAGCGCCAAAGGAAATATCATATAAATGAAAAGGAATGTTTAGCAATCATATGGGCTATCAAGAGATTTAGACCATACTTAGAGTCGAAACCATTTTACTTGCTAACGGATAATAAGGCTTTAACTTGGCTCAATAAAATGAGGGATATAAATTCAAAACTCACTCGTTGGGCTTTGTTATTACAAGAATTTAATTTTAGAGTCGCTTTTTGTAGGGGTCAAGAAAATTTGCTCGCGGATTCGTTATCCAGATTCCCAGGGGATGACGAGATCGAAATAGCGGAAGAGGAGGAAGAAGAGTTGATGCGGATACGGGTCAAAGAAGATATGTTGATTTCAGAAGTCGGAGAAGGCAAGGAAAGGATTATGCAAATAACGAAAAGAGAGAAACAACATTCCGACACCGAACTATTCGGGGAATGGGGAAAGTTGCCAGAGGAGCAGGAAAAAGATACCAAATTAAGGATTATAATCGGGAAGCTAAAGAGCAAACTAGAAGTAAAGGGACCTGAGAATATGAGGTACATTATGATAGATGGGGTGCTATGTGTCATGAGCGGCGAAAAGGATACAAGGGCAAAAATAGTCATTCCTAACACGTGGGTTAAAAGGGTACTTTCCAGATATCACGACGACCCTACAGCTGGACATCCCGGACAGGAGGAAACCCGACGGGCCATTCAGCAACGGTTTTATTGGGAAGGACTATACACCGAGGTGAACTCTTACGTAAGATCCTGTCTGATATGTCAAGCAACCAAGCCATTGAATAAAGCAACCGCCGACCGAATGCGACCTCGGAGACCTACATCGGTTTGGGAAACCCTGAGCCTCGACCTCATGGGCCCGTACCCAAGGTCGAACTCTGGAAAAAAACATCTCTTGACGATCGTCGACGGTTTCAGCAAATGGTTAGAAGCCTTTCCCTTACCAAGCGTAACGGCGAAAAGAGTGGAAGAAACTCTTGAAAGGGAAGTCTTTTCCAGGTTTGGATATCCGAGAGTTATCATTACGGATAATGACCCGATCTTTAAATCCAGATCCTGGAACGAAGCCTGTAACAGATGGAAGGTCGATGCCTGGACAACACCCGCCTACCACCCCAGAGCGAACCCGGTAGAAAGGTACAATTTTGAAATAAAAAAACAATTAAGAACGGTCCTCGGCTCGAACCAACGACTCTGGGATAGGAGCATCCCTCAGATTTTAAACAATCTAAGGGACCGGAGAAATAGCACAACAGGATTCACCTCGGCTGAACTGATGTTTGGGAGGAAGTTGAAAAGGCCAGGAGATTGGCTCTTGGCTCAGAACGAGAAGAGGGACCCAATTAGCGAGGGATACAAAAAGTCAGTGGACGTGCAAAAGGAGCAGAAGGAAGTGGTGGAGAACAACTGGAAGAAGTATGCAGGGAGGGTCTTTAAGAGGAATAAGGAAAATATTAATTCTCCACCTTTCCGGGTAGGGGAAAGGGTGTGGAGGAAAAATCACACGCAGTCCAACCAGGCGAAGGGAATTTGTTCCGGTCTACTCAAACCCTGGACAGGTCCATTTTCGATAAAGGACAAAGTATCGGAGATGGTGGTGATACTGAGTAATGGGGCGAAATGTCACGTCACGGATCTGAAACACGCTCATGTCTAAGAAGAGGAGGGGCGTGTGGCAGGGCTAAGAGTACAGAGAAAGAGTTGTTTTGGGGTCAAAGAAAAGAAAAAAGAAAAGAGAAGAATGAAAAGAAAAAGAAGTTTTTGTTTTTGTTTTGATTTTGAGTGATGCGTTTGTTGTTTATAATGAGCTGAGAAAAAAAAAGAAATAATAAAATGATTTTCCCCGTCAATTTCTGTTGAGTTTTTACTATTCTTGTTACAAGTTGATGTTTAAAAAAAAAAAAAAAAAAAAAACAACAACAAACTGCCCTAAGTCAAGCCGCCAGCGAATCCCGCGCCGCGCAGACCCGCGCCATAAGGCCACCCAGAGCCCCCCGCAGATGCCATATGAATAAAAATAAAAATAACGATTAAAAATTGAGTTGCCAAATTACGGCCGGGCGGTCAGGCCCGCCCTCGCCCTGGTAGCAAAAGACTCCAGCGTTGTGGCCCCCCTCGCCTCGCCCGAAAGTGCGTTCCATCGAGTGACTGCCATTACTTGGAAAGATCCTCCGTAGAGGACTGTCCTATGCGTGGGAACTGATAGAAGGTTTTGTCTAAACATAGAGCCCAGGAAATCAAAATATCCCCTCAGGAATTCAGGACAGTCCCCCCTAATAATCTTCCAGACAGGTTTGAGGCAAGCAAGCTCCCTGGTCCCCTCCACCCTCAACCATAAAGGTAAGAGAAAGTAATAGTTTAATTTCTGAAAGAGAGACAACCCAAAGGACTAGCTCACTTACTCCAGAGCGGACTAGTGATTGGAATAAACAAAAAAAAAAAAACATTTAAAATAAAAATTTTAACAGATTTAATAACTCTGGGGACTAAAGATACATTTGTGTGTGTGTGTGTGTGTGTGTGTGTGTGTGTGTGTGTGTGTGTGTGCGTTTGCCATTCTAACAAGTGAAACTCATCAACTTTTAAAATTAATGAAGGAAACTTTGATGAAAAAGTTACTTTGATGCAAATCTGTTAAGAATATATTTCATGACTCTCTCTCTACTTGGTACTTCTTGTACTAACTAGATATCATCCCAGCAACGCAACTACTAGGAACAACCTCCCCCCCCCCCTCCCTCCACTTCCTTTCTTCTTTTCTTTAATCTATAAGAAATTTTTTTTTTTCTAAAACATTTATTTAAGAAGAAAAGAAAATTAATCTACTTATTTTTCACAGATAATAGAATCTGATAAAATGAAATTAGGCTTACAATAATTATTTTAAAAATGAGACTTCCTTGTATGATTATTAAACGACACCTTGTAATGATAAACTTAAGTGAAATTTTAAAGAAATCTAAAACGAAATTTTAAATATGATTTTATTTAAATTTGGTAGAAAAAATGAGCAACGCGCCTAGTTTTTATTTCAATTTATGATCAAAACCAGGGCCGACGTTTCGGTCACATATGGGACCATCTTCAGTCAGGTTAATGTCTGAAAATATATTCCCACGCCAAGTCATATTGGGCATACACAATTGTAAATTGCTCAACCATGTGAATGCCCAAAATTTTTATTTTTCTCATACCATGCATGGATGGAGTCATGCACTCTCTGTCCATGGTATGAGTAAAAATAAAAATTTTGGGCATTCACATGGTTGAGCAATTTACAAGTGTATGCCCAATATAACTTCTTGTTTACTATACCGATGATTTGCTATCGATCGAATAAGTTTGCTAGTTGACTAGAAGTGAAGCAACCAGCCCTAAAAGAATTTCAAATGTGAATTTCACAACGGAAACGTTACAGTAACAAACGGAGTTGTTTAAAAATTATTAAATTTTTCAGTTGAATAAATTGTTAAAATCCTTTAAAGGCCAAAAAAAAGTGTTTGTAATTGAATTTCCAAATTTAAAACATAATTTATTGATTAGCATTAAAATTAGTATTTAGAATGGAGTAGAAATAATTCATTAATGGTTTATTTTAAATCCAACTCAGAGTACCTAAAGCCAAGATACAATTATGATATGTTTGTGTGTGTGAATAGAGATAAAATATAAAATATTTGTTTGGAGTGTGTTGGATAGCCCAATGACAAATCGTAGGGGAAACGAAAAAAATGCTAGGAGATATTTATTAGATAAAAACTACTAGGCCTTTCTATTTATTGACTAAAATATGGTTTAAATTTTTTATACACTTTATTTTATCATCATGAAAATAAATGAGTTGCTTTGATTTTTTTTAAAATCATTACACCAATTAATAAAGCATTGTCTGCTGAGGCCTGCGGAAGATTAAGGCCTGCGGAAGATTACTGGCTTATTGAGCCTCTTATACACTTTTTAGATTTGATAACTCAATTAGAAGGGGGGTTGTGGATTCACTCCCTCAAGCCGCCCTGGCTGCCTGGCCTTTAAGGCGGGCGGTGCGGCTAGTAAATTAATAAATTCATTAACAATCCGGTTTAAGTCACCGGTTTTTAAAGGCCAGCCACAATACAAATTTATAATAGAAAAAAATCTGGTGGGACTCTTCGCACAGCACACAACTTTCTCTTATCTTTGGTTAAAGAAAGTTGTGTTCTGTTTGTCACATCAGATTTTTGGTGGCGAAGCCTTAAGGGAACGAAGTAAATATTTAAAATAACAAAACATAAATTTAATTAATAAATTATTACAATCAATGTTAAAAGAGTTTTCCAGTTTTTTTTTTTTTTTTTTTTTTTTCAAATACCAAAAAATATTTTTGTAGTAAATTTACTGAGAAAACCAATTATCTAATCAGATTTGATGTCTCACTGAAAAAAAAGTTTTCATTTTTTTTTTTTTTTTTGTACTACATGAAATATTTTTATTTTTTAGGTGAAAACATATTTTTTTAAAAGAGCATGTTTTAAATGAAAAGAGAGTTAATTTTGTAATAACCTCAAAGAACATAACTCAGCCTTCTTAAGGCTGCCCCTCTAAGCTTTTGAACAAAATCAGCCAACAAGTGCTAGTACTTTACTGATATATTTTTTCAGGTTTTTAGACTTTCTCAAAATTTTGATTAAAATTCAAAAAAACCATTATTTTTTAGATGCTCTTTAAAATGTATATTTTCATTTTTCTCCCAAAATTGTTTGAAGACCACTTTACGCTTGTACTTCACAGGAAAGATAGAAGAAATAGTTGCCATGGTAACAAAATTTAAATATTTTTCGATGTTTCTAAATTTTACATCTTGAATGCCCCCGGGCTTGGTGTAGTTTCTAGCGCGCCTGCCTTGTATACCAAGAGTCGGGGGTTCGGACCCCAGGCAGTCCGATGATTTTATTTAAGCCATTTGGATACCAAATGGCTTAAATAAGAATGCCTGGACCCCAAATAAATATATTATTAATATAACGGTTATCGTAAAAAGTCTTAAATGGCCTAAAGTTGCCGAAAAGACTGTGTATATGTATGTGTGAAAGGGAAAAAAGTGTTTTTTTTTTTTTTAAGAAAAAAAAATATACCGTACTGTCGGGAACTAAATATATGTTGACAAAAAAAAATCTGGTGTTATAAGCACAGGACACAACTTTCAATTGCCGAAGGTAAGAGCAAGTGCGACCAGTCACACCATCTTCAAAATAAAAAAAAATAAAAAACGAAGTGAAGAAATAAATTCAAACAAGAAGAAAGAGAAGAAGAAGTTCTACTGTCAGTCGTTTTATTATTTAAATGTACTTAATTACAATAATTCATTGCGATAAGTCGATTAATCCTCTCTTGTCTAAACAAGAGACAGACAATGAAACTTTTATGTCCCCGGGTAGAAGAAAAATTTCCCTCGGAGGTGAATTAATGCATTTCTAACGAGCCACCGGGTCTTTCCAATGACTAGTGAATGTCACAAATTTTTCCGATCTCTATCACAACGTGACAGAGAAATGAGAAGGCCTCTCTCTTTTTTTATGTTTTATTTTCTACTGCTAATTATTATTATTATTATTAGCCCCCTGTCTTTATTTATTCATGTCGACGTGCTTCAAAAGCAAGGGAAAGGGGGATCGCCGTTATTAAGAATTAATTTTTAAAAAAATTCAGTGTCATGTTCAGAACAAGAACAAATAAAGAAAAAAAATATTCATTTAATTTAAAAATCAATATTCTAATTGAATAATAGATGAAAAAAAAAATCTCTCGAATAAATTTGATAAAAGAGGAGAAGTTGTCCCCTTGAAGCATAAACGTCTCGATAAGCCAATTAAACGTCTATTTAGAGAAAGGATCTGGCAAATTTTTATAGCAAATTTGTTAAGAACTGGATGCAAGGGCGGATACAGGGGGGGGGGATAAACGGGTAACTACCCCCCCCCCCCCCCGAGATTAAAAAAAAAAACAACTTTTTTCGCAAACAAATTTATTTTTAATGTAAAATTTTAAATATTAATACTTAAAAATTTGATTTGTATTTATATTCTGGCAAACAAGTACAGAATGCGCCTTTAAATTACCGAAATTAAGAAAAAATTGTGTGCTGTGCGACCAGTCACACCAGATTTCCTCCCCCCTCCCCGAGAAACACCTCTGGATCCGCCCTTGTCTGGATGGTTCGTTTTTCGACAAACCGTCTTTTAAATTATATAAAAAGGAGGTATTGTAATCAAACTAAAATTTACTGAAGAAATCAATAGACTACCTATTAAAAAAAAAAAAAACTGGAATTCTGTTTCTGGGCTATCCAACACACTTCAAACAAATATTTTATATTTCTGGTTCCAAAAGTCAAGGTTTCGCATTCCGTCCCAGGCGAAAAATTTAGTTTGCAATCAATTGAAATAAAGTAGGCCTACCTTAAATTTTTAAAAAATTTTATATTTTATCTCTTTTCACGCACCCATAAAATCATAATTAGTGGCGGTTTAAAGAGAGGGGCGCATTGGACACTTGCCCGTGGCCTTGTTTTATTTATTTATTTTTAAAGTGAAACTTTATTTTGATCGACACAAATTTTTTCGTTTCTCTATCAGCATGTCGCGTTACAAGCCGTCACGTCAAAAGCCATGACGCTACAATTTATGACGTCACAAGCCGTGACGACAAAAATAGGAAAGTTGAAATTTAATATATATGATGAATTATAAAAAATAATTGTGAGATTTAATTATTGAATTTTTAACTTGATAAAATATAATTTTTAAAATAATTTAAAATGATTAAAATACTAAATAAATATTTTTCTCAGTTTTTAACATGGGTCTTTTGATTTCCCATTATCGTTCCCATTTTCCAATTATTAAATTAAGATTAAAAACACGATTTTAATACCCTTAATTGAATCATTTTCTGAAAATTTTCAGTTAAACGCATACGATCCGAAAAAAGTTTCACTTGCATCGTGGTTTCATAAAACCACACAATGTTATTTTTTGAGAGAGAAGTGATCTTCAATCCTTCAAATCCATTATAGTTCGTGGAAATGCCTCAGAGGGACTCAGGGTTCGGAAATGGGCCAAGTTGAATTTTAGTGACATAATTCAGGAATAAGGTTCTCCGGAATTATGCAAAATAACGAGCATAATTTGCTATAAGAGCGTATCCATTCTCCTAAAAAAAATAAGCTAAATTATGTGACGTCTGCTCGGATTGTTAGCACAATAGGACCACAAATAAACGAGTTGCCTTCCATCAGAGGCAAGACCAGTATAAAAATTCTATTCTACTGAGGGATTTGTTAAGGTGCGCGTCTCGGGGTGCTAATTTTGGGACTTTCCAGCGGCCACAATTTTGAAGCTATCGACCTCAAATTTTTTTTTAATTAAAGCTATTTAAAATATCTACAAGTTATAGAAGCCCTTTTTTTTGATTTTCGAAAAAAAATTTTTTTTTAGATTAATCGCATTAAATAAAAGATATTTTAAAAAAAGGAGCTCTATAAGTTGTAGATAATTAAATTAGTAATCATTGTGTTAAAGAATAATTAATTTTTCGCCTTTAATTAGTTAGCAGGAAGCTCTAGAATGAAATGGGAAAGTTCCCATGTATTCCTATGGGGAAGACTAACGCCATCTCTTGCCGCCTCGAGTAACTGTGTAGTCTATAGTGTTCTAACCGTTTTTCGAGTCGCGCACCTTAAAAAACAAATTTTGTTTTTAGAAATTCAAAGGCGGAGAAAATAACCAAATGCTCTACCCCGAGAGGTTATAAGAGTTGACAAATCTCAATATTGAAAGTCTTAATACCAAGGGGTGCGGGTTCGGATCCCAGGCAGTCCGATAAATATTTATTTAAATCATTTATTGAATAGATACCAAATGGTTTAAATAAATGTGTCAGGACTCCCATATATAGTATTTAAATAATGAGTATCGTTTACCTAAGATACCAAAAATATTTAAAATTATTTTATTTTATCGTCTACATATATAATTTTTTTTTTTTTTTTACTTAAGAAAAAGAATAAACAAAAATTTAAAAGTTTTACACTGGAAAACCTTTTTTCTCTCTCGCAGCCTCTCCGTCATTTTCTAACCGCATAAAATCTTAGAAATTCTTTTCTCCCGGGTCAACTTTGACGGAAACATCAATCAATCAATAAAAATACATGAGTGACGTAACGTAGTGATGAATTAATACCCTATACAGTATAGGTGAGTTGAATCGTGAAACCCTCCCCCCCCTCTCTCCTAAAGCCTTCACCTTAACTCAGTTATAATTAAAAAAAAAAAAAAAAGAAAAATAAATAAAGAAAAACATCAATTAAAAAAAAAGGAAAGTGAATTTAAGAATGTAATTAGCCGAAAGGGAGAAGAAGAGCTTTTTAAAACAATAATATTTTCTCCTTTTGGGCTAAATGATTATTATCTCATTTTATACAAAACATTTATTTCTCTTGTTATCTGTTTATTTTCATTTTATTAATTAATTTACTTGAAATTTAGATAAAATATCAGATTAAATGAAAAATGAGAATTTAGTAATGGAAAATCTGTTATGGCGAACAATCGTTAAAGAAAAAAATCTGGTGTGATTGGTCTACGCAGTGGCGTCATTTCAAATTTTTCTTGGGGGGGGGGGCAAATTTTTTCTTGGGGGGGGCAAACATTTTTTTTTCTTGAAATTTACTTACAAATGGGTACTCAAATTTGGCCAAAACATATTTAATTTAATTAATTGTTTAATTTTGTACAGTTTGTATACTCATAGATGTATTTTGGAGTATTTTATTTAGAATAATATAAAATTTTATAAAAATCAGAGCCCTTGGGGGGGGGGGGGCAAATGCCCCCCCTGCCCCCCCCCCCAAATGACGCCACTGGGTCTACGGGCTACGGATTATCGGGATTCAAATGTATAGATATTTAATTTTTATAATTTTGCAAAAAATGTATATTCTAAACCTGAAAAGATTAAAAATTTAAAATAAATGATTTTTTTTTAAACCATTTGAGAATAACACTTTTTTAGTGGAGAAATTCAGCTCATTGGTAAATTTATTTCATTAAAAAAAATATTTCAACTTTGCCGATCAAAAGTTAATGTAATTGAATAAAAAAAAATAATTGAAATTACATTAATGCTACTAAAAACGTGTTTTCAGATCCCCTGAGTCCATTTAAATATTTTATGAAATGATAATATCTGTGCGCTCAACTCAATTTCAACTCAAAAATTAATTATTCAATTGTGTTGAAATTTTATACTCGTAATGATGAATGATTTTTGTATCCCTTAACGCGACTTATAGCTGCAATTAGCGACATCAAAATACCAGTTAAAATTGACAAAACAGTTCGGATTAATTAGCTATCTCTCGGATAAGAGTTGCTATGACTTTCGAGTCTTTTCACACTTTAGTTAAGCTAATCATATGATTAAATAAGAACCCAGATCGTAGTTAACTAGCTAAGACCCAAAGTTTGGTATAAGGGGTGGAATTAGAAACACAAGCCTTGATGATTTGCTATCTGTCGGATAAATTGCCTAGTTGACTAGAAGTGTAGCAACCGGCCCTTAAATAGTCGGTGACTATCAACTTTAATATTCTCAATGTGAGATAGATAAATTTCAATCAATAACCAATAGAAAATGTCAAATAAAAAATATTATTCTGTTATTTTAATAAAGGTAAATTGAAAGAGTTGTTTAAAGAAATAAAAAAAAAAAATAAAAAGAAGTAAAAGAATGGTAGTTAAATATTATTTTATTAAAAAAATACAATGTATAAAAAGAAGAATAGTAGTTAGCCTACCTGTGACAGAATCCTGCACACAACTGGAGCGGAACTCCATTTGATCGGAGGCTGAACATCCAACAGCGAGACTTTCAAACCTCCTGGCACCACATTCAGGTGGTGGCTGTTGAGCCTCAGAGATATCGAGGCCATCCCCTGATAAAGCACTATCACCAAGGGCAGAGGCTAATGCCAGTTCACCTCCTAGGTCACCACCCGTCTGTGACAGCATGTAAAGACCCAGGTGTGGACATGGACGTGGTTTCATTGCCCCAGCTTAAACAAACAACAAAAAGTTTGTTAGAAAAACGTAAAAAAAAAAGAGTAAACGATTAAAGCAAAGTTTATCTATTATCCTTAACTTTGTTCTTTCCTACATCAACTGATTAATTAATTTTGCCTCTTAACTAGGTTCAAACATATGCTAAATAATTTAATTGAATATAGTGGAGTCATTTGGGGAAAGGTAGCTCCTTTTTGCTCCCTCTAAAATATAGAGAAAAAAATTTGATGTTAAGATTTTGAAGGAAAAACACGTTTTAGTGCCTCCTGAATTAAAAAAAGAGTTTCGTCTGTGAACAAAATATCTCAAGAACGAAAAGAGCTACGAGGTTGAAATTTGATATTTAAGTTGTCTCGCAAAAATAAATAAAATCAAACTAAGCGAATTAGTTCAGTCAAGTCCGATGAATAGGCCTATTTATTTAAATTGTGCAAATAAATGTGTCTAGACTCTAATATTAATATTAACAGGGGGATGTATGGCTGTAGAATAAATGTTGAAAGAGATGAAAAAAACACCATGAAAATGCAGCCAATGTAGTTTCTTTATTGAGATTCAGCCCACGGCTCAAGTTTCGATCCTAGGTTTGGACCATCATCAGAGCTGGGGCTGTGTCAAAAAGGCATGTATACTTCCCCAGCTTTGTATTTGATGCGTTTCTTTTTGTTCTACTTAGATGGGGGAAGCAGTAGCCCTTGAATTAATTTAGAGTTTAAATTGCTATTCCAACTCAAAATACGTTCTCTGCTTTGATTAATCAATTTTTTTTTTCACTATGGTTAGAAAATAAAGTATTTTATTAAAATTTATATTTCGATCCAATGGTCTAATTTTATTATATATACAGTTATAAGTATATAAAACGAAGAAAAACAAATGGAACAAGTTCCCTTGAGGAAATATAAACAAAAACAAATTCTTTTGTCTCTTAAGGTTGTTCGGATAGTACATCGTAAGTCATAATAGAATCTAAATTTTTTTTTTAAATAAAATTAAAAATTTGAATGCCAAAATTCCTTATTATAATTTAGTCGTGACCTATCATAGTTTATAATTGGATTAAGTTAATAATTTAATTACCAAAAATAATATATGAATGGCTTTTGACTAGAGCAGTTTTTCACGTAATATAGAACTGGCAACATTGCATTCATCAACTATCTATTTTAAATCTTAAACGCCTTAAATTTTATTTTATTTAATATATTACAATGTTTAATGCAAATCAGTTTAAACACAATGGACGATTTGCGAGAAAAAATATTGTAAAATTGAAAAAAAAAATGTATCTGACATAGAGATAAGACACTTATGTTATGCGACGTTGCTAGGCTGGTCTGACTCTCGAGAATTCATTATTTTTAAATATTAGCGACTGTCATTTTGGAGAATTTTTTGACTTTCTTGTTAAAATATCTTTAAAAGCGGTCGGCAGAAACTTTTGATTTTATTTTTAACATATTCCTCGGAAGTGAATTAATAAAATGTAAGTTTTTTTGTTTTTGTATCTATTGCAGAGGTGGCTATATAATTCGATATGTGTGCGTTTCGTCGATATTCCCCATAGGCTACATGTTAAATTTCAATTTTTTAAAAATTAATTACACGATAACCCTGTGTCAGATCTGCTTCAAAATTTTATTTTATACGTATTTGATAGTGATTTATAACATATTAAAAAATTAGCTTTTAATCTAATAAAGTGCTTTAATGTCCGAACAACCTTAATATAAATTTTACATTCTAATTTAAAAACAATATTTTATTCAAAGCAAAGTGAATATAAATCATTCAAAAATTATTTTTATTTATTAAAAAATGGAAAGAAATAATAAAGGTAACAAAAATTGTTATTGATAAGAGAAATGAAATTTTGTTTGCACTCCTCCCCCCTGGACTCGAACCAGGACTTTTATTTTCACTCGGCCGGAGAGCAAAAAATGACCAATCAAAAATAATAATTTCTTAACAAAATTGTTACTTACTTATAAAAGTTGTATAGGGTAAATTAGATGGATTGAAGTTCTCCGGGAGGCAAGCTTCATCAGCGCTGTGAGTTCTTTTTTCTATAAAATAAGAAAAGAAAGGATTTTAGTTAAACTTTAATTAAATTGAAATATTTATTTAAGATTTAAATCCTATTAATATTCTCAAAGTTAAAGGAAATATTTCATATACCAATCGTATGGATCATCTTGAATGATGTTTTAATTTAATTTAAATCTGTATATAAGAACTGCGGAGTGTCCGTCTTTCTGTCACGTTCCGTTTGAACAATTGAAATTACGGAATTTAATTTATAGAGAAATTATGGAGAGTTCATGAAAATACTCGAGTCCTGAAATCCCTAAAAGGAGAGACTCAAAAAATTGCCGGTAGATGGCTACGGCCAGAGTGTGTGTCTTCGTGCACGAAAGCACCTCGGGCAAATAAACGGGGATCCCGATAGGAATTTCAAATAATAAACTTCGTTGAACTTCAACATTCAACCAAACCTCATATCCGCAGGTCAATCGGGCAACTGCGAGGCGATCCTCATCGACCAAGTTTTATAATTTTTCTGCCAGTTTTTTTCTTTAAATGAGGAATTTCTGGTGTAGCAGTCGATTCTCTGCACAGAGGATCTATGCTCGAATCCTGGGCCTGCAGGATTCTTTCACTAAATAAATAATTATTTAATGCAAACCAGGTGGCACCCGGTTCGGATACTGTGATGTGATGAGTGAAAACCTTTTTTTTTTTTTACTTTACGGCATCTGACATATAGTCATATAGACTTTAACTTTTATAGACACAATTCCTACTCGTATATCCAACACCTCTAATCCTCAAGGAAAGTTAGAAACGGGCAAAGATGCAACTTCATGGGGTAGCGTTAGATGGCTACGTCTATATAAAAGCAAATCGGATAAATCCCTCCCGTGGCCAAGAGGCTAGAAATGTTGACATGTCATTATTGATAGTCTTGAAAGCACGAGGCGAAGGTTCGGCATTCCCAGGGTCGCAGACAGACTTGACGGGCCCCGGGGCTACTTAATAATACGCCCCCACCCTAAAAGTTTTTTCTAGTTTGTAAAAAAAAAGGCTAAATAAAAAAGTTATTTAAAAATTTGTTAAATTCCCTAAACAAAGGGTACCATAATTTATTGAGGCCAGACGGACTTCCGGGTGGTATAG
Source organism: Euborellia annulipes (assembly GCA_023213315.1). Taxonomy (NCBI): domain Eukaryota; kingdom Metazoa; phylum Arthropoda; class Insecta; order Dermaptera; family Anisolabididae; genus Euborellia; species Euborellia annulipes. The sequence goes on along the minus strand of JAKCPI010017828.1, from coordinate 1,263 downwards.
AAAAATTTTTGAAAATTAGGCACTGAAATCTGCGTTTTTAGCTATCCTAAGACTTGAAATATATTATCAAACTTAGCTTGATTTATAAGCATTTTAAATTAAAAAATAAGAATTATGGGGCACCTGAGGTGCGACGCGGAGTAAAATCCCTCCCAATTGGACCACGTTTCCAGTTTATATTAATAAAATCCGGACTTATGGTAACTCTACCTAAACAGTAATAATAATACTACCTATACAGTTTTTATAAAATTGCTCTCCTCGTATTGAGTGATGCAAAATTGTCAATTATAGATTTCAAGTGAGATTCTCACGTTAATTCAGATTCTACAGCTAGAATACCAGACTTAATAAACTGTTTAGAAGATCAAGAAAATGATTTTTTTTAATTATAATTTTAAGATTTGAGCTTTAAGGGCCCGGGCCCTCAGGAAAAATATTTCAAAAAAATGATTTTTTTTATCTGGCTCAAGATGCCGAAACGACTTAAAAAAAAACCTCAATTTCATGTTACACTTTAGGGTTTTTTGTAAAACTTACACGCCTCAAGCAAATAGTGTCTTTCGGTAAAAAAAATATATATACCCTAGTATATAATAGACCGATGTAAATTTTAATAAAAAGATGTTAAAGAAAATTACATTCCCTATTACTGATTGATTTTTGCCTTCATATAAATAAATCCTTTATACGAACAAGCGAGTGAAAAAAAAAACATTATTAATAGACTCTGCAAAATCTAAAGCATTGTAAAGGGCAGTGATTTTTTTTTTTAAGAGGATCCCCTCTTATGTATTCGTACAATTCATTCATTTCCAAATATAAAAAATCCCCTCTTATTTTTTTAATAATAGATTAGGTTTGATCGAGAAGAGAAGACTATGCAATGGGCTTCCTTCCTCAATAATACTAGCTGCTTTCTGACCTCTCGATTTTATTTCTATAGCTCTTTATTAAATTTGCCCATCAATTGAAGGTTAAGTTAATGTAATCTCAAAAAAAAAATCGAAATTGAAAATGCGTTTTGAACTCGAGTAAATCGATTTAAGTAGTCTTTGGAATGATTTCTGCTTGTGGTAATATGTGTTAGTCAAAGAAAAAAAAAAGAAAATTTATTTTTGGACTTTGAGGATGTACAAGATTATATAACTCTCACTAAATGAATTTTGAAGTTTACTTGTATCTGGATTCAGATGAATTGAATGAATTACAATAAATTTTTTTTTTTATTTTTCAGGAATTTTAACCATGAAGACTGGTTTG
>JAKCPI010017827.1:0-13851 GCA_023213315.1 Euborellia annulipes | reverse complement strand
TTTTTTCTCTTTGAAAAGCTCTTAACGCTTGGAGTAATACATGTACAAAAAGTATGTCTATACTGTATTATGCTCACAAACTAAAATTTAATATGCAATCATGTTTGAACGAATGAAGACAAATGACAATCAAAAAAATCTGTGGTAGGATTGAAAGTTTTGTTCTGTGCTTGTCATCAGATTTTTTGTGTCGTATTTAGGTAATTGAGTTTTTTTTTTTTTTTATATTTTATTTATTATGTGTGTAAGGTGTCAAACAGGAGGTTAATGCAACTGGTGGTTTGTTGTTGTTGTTGATAGTATCAGAGATGTCTGCGTGCCGATATCCTACATGGCTGGGAGCATCACACGTGGCACACCTGGACCACACGAGTAGTTTATGCCTCGCACAGTAATGCTACACTTGAACTACAGTTCCAGCATCATCCACAACCAGTGCGACTCGTTTGTCATCGACTCATCCACCTACAACTGATCATCGTCAAATTGGTCGCACATCTTGCAACAGGCTGGTAGTTCATATTCAATTTAAAAATTTTAATCTTGAGTCCTCAAGTGTTTCAATTTAAATTGTCTCCTAGAGGGGCTCTCAGCGGTTCAACTTCAAAATGAAAATCCTGCCATGGCGATTACAGGTTACCTGAGATAAATCTGACATTACTTCTTTCCGTACACTAGAAGACGGGTAGGCTCTGACTCTTTAAAAATAAAATGCCCACCCACCCATCGAAATAAGAACTATACAGAAGTACGTACTGGCGCTCTGCGTTTGCATTCACTTAATGTTAAAAAATATTCCATTGTTAAATGAGTTGAAATGAGAGATAAGGCCTTTTTTGCTTGTTAATATTATTAGGTTGATTCATAATTATCCGCCGTTTATATTGGCGCTCTTTTTGTTGTCAAAAATTCTAAGGTCTGAAGCTGGAGGGACATCCAGAGGGGTGAAGTGACCCCTAGGCGCTCAGCCCCCGAAGGCGGCGGCGCTGTGTATTTTATAAAACAAATCGTAACCTACCACTTATAAATATAAACTATATCGATTCTTCGCGACAAAAATCTGTTATCAAACTGAGTATATATATAAACATGCCGAAACATCACGAAAAAATATTTTTTAATAGGCCTACCAGACTGCATAAATTCTAATTTATTTTCTTCAACTTCAATTTAAAAAAAATCTGGTGTGACTGTCGCACAGCACATAACTTTCTCATACCTTCGGTAATCGAAAGTTGTGTTCTGTGCTTGTCACACCAGATTTTTTGTGTCGACATATATTTAGTTTCTGACAGTAAGGAACTTTTGATTTTCAAGATGTAAAATTTATAAGTATGGCAAAATATTTATATTTTGTTACCTTGGCAACCATTTCTCCTATCCTTCCCCTATGAAATACAAGAGTAAAGTGGCCCACGGGGCGTGGTGTAGAGGTTAGCGTGCTAACCTCGTATACCAAAACGTCGCGGGTTCGGACTCCAGGCAGTCCGATGATTTTATTTAAGCCATCTGGATACCAGATGGCTTAAATAAAATGCCTGGACCCACAATATATATATTAATTACAACGGTTATCGTAAATGTCTTATATGGCCTGAGCTGCCGAAAAGACAGTGTGAATGTGTGTGTGAGTGTGAGTGTGAATGAGAAAAAAGTGTGAATGTTTTTTAATTAAAAAAAAAAAAAAAAGTAAAGTGGTCTTCAGAAGATTTCAATGGCAAAATGTGAATATCCATTTTAAAGAGAATCTAAAAATTAATTGATTTTTGAATTTAAAAAAAAAAATCGTTGGAGCAAATTTTGAGAAAATCGAAAAAAACTGAAAAAGTACTAGTACTCTTTGGCCGATTTTGATTAAAAGCTTATTTTCACGCTTCCCGGGGGGGGGGGGGGGGGGGGGGGGGGGGGGTCTTTAACTTATATATAAAATTTCAGCCTCATAGCTCAATTCCTTCATGCTTAAAATTGAACACACACACACAGACACACACACACCCAGACAGACCATATCGCGAAAACCACTTTTTTGGATTCAGGAGACCTCAAAACGTATATATCCATAAAAATCTCGGCATCGAATTTTTGACATGAATCCAATACTTTCTCTCTCTACATATATGTTAATATAGAGAGGCAAGAGAAAGTAAAAAATAATAAAACCAATGACTAGTCTGTATATAGCAGATGACCATATTCAATTATTCATAAAGAAAATTGAATTAGTATAATCAATTTTTATGAAGGTTGTTGATTAAATCTGGTGAGAGGATGAATTAAATCTCTTAAAATAAAAGCATTTTAGTCAATAGAACGTAAAAGGGCTGGAGGGGGGGGGGGCTCTCTTCTGTTATGATGATATTCAAAAGCGATCTCTCCAAGCCGGTACTTGTTTGTACCTTCGGGTCCATGATTCAATATTTCCATCAAAGAGTTCACTTAAAGTCTTCGAATTACTTCGCTTCGTTCTATTATATTATCTATTTAATTAAATAAAGAAGGATATTTCATTTCGCCATTTATTTTATTTGAAATGTGTATCTAAGAGACAAAATAACGTTAAATAAATAATGGTCTTATTTATTTATTTATTTATATTATAGTATGATTATCAAAATGAAAAATCAACTTTAATATTTATTTTAATTATTACTGTCTAATGTATTTTTTTTTAGAGAAGTGAAGAAAATAGGAATATGTTCACATAATTTTCCCCGAGTAGGACGTCAATTGAAGTTTTGATTTGTTAACTGATGTAGTGATGCTATTTACTGATGACAGCCGGCTTTTTCTTGTTCACAGGAGACAATTCTGAGCAAATAAATAAAAAATTTTCTGGGATTGTGCACACCTAACGCCTTCAAATTGATTCCGTTCTGAACGGGATAGTTCAGTTTTGAGGCCACGTGTCCCACTTGGACGTCCTAAATCTTCTGAATCGGTCATCCTCCCCCGTTTTCAAATTATGCCCTTCAAGGGTTTATTATTATTTTTTTTTTTGCTATTCGATCTTGAATTGTTTCAAATTTTCTTAAATTTCGAGGAAATTAGAAGAAAAGGAACGGGAGTCTTTCCGGAAACAGCAGCGAGGTGAAATAAAAAAAGCTTTATATTCAGATGCCGACGTTTCGAGTACTAGCCGCACTTATCCTCAGGGCAAGCAACTCCAGTACTCGAAACGTCGGCAACTGAATATGAAGCTTTTTTTATTTCACCTGGCTGCTGTTCCCGAGAAGACTTCCGTCCCGTTCTTCCAATTAAATACAGCTATTCGACTCAAGAAATTTTATTAAAATAAATTTTATTGAATTGTTTTTGTCAAAATCGATTGATTTTTTTGCGACGCTTTGATTCTCTTCCTAAAAATCTCTCCTTCATTTTATTATTAATAATAATAATGAGGTTATAATATATTCACTTGTAAGCCACGTTATTCATATATTCGTATAAAGTGGTATTGCCCAAATGACGTGAGATCATCGAGAAGTGAACTGTAACGCTGGTGGCGTGAACATCAGGCGTCGTCAGCCTGATAGAAAGACGAAATCTCCATTTTATTAGAGGCAATGGAGGTTTTCCATTCAATCTAACAAAATGTTGACTCTTTCATATTCATTTAAAAGATGAATAATAAAAATTGGGAAAAATCTGGTGTAGATATTGAAATAATAATGCTTGTGATGGAGGTATATCCAGGCCAAAATTTAATTCCACTTTACAGCTGACGTTTCGAGAGTCTAAACGCCTCCCTTCTTCAGGCCTAATGTGGATTTAAAAAATTAACCTTCCGCTTCGTTTTATTATTAGAGTCTTCATCATTTAAAAGAATTACAAAATAATTTGTCCCGTGACGCTATATTTAAAAAAATCTCATCTCAGATTTAGAAAAAACATCTAAAAATAAAAAAACTGTTTAAAATAATATAATTTGTGTGAGAAGTGATCCCGATTTTCATTTTCTCATACACGAAGTAAACATAGAGGAAATATTGTAATCGTCAAAAAGTTCGATTTCGTGATTTTAATAAGTGAAATTTTTAATTAATGAAAATTAATCATTCCTACTAGATATTCTTAAAAAAAAATCGGAAAATGTAGGATTCATGATAAGAAAGTGATATAAAAGTTGATCAGGTGATGAGTACGAATTCTCGGGGGTGGGGGAGTTGCTTTTTTCTTAAACCCCATTATGACGTCACAATCTAGTAATTTGTATACATTATTATAAGAACTAACCTATAAAAACTATAATAGCAAGGAAAAAAATAATACTGAAATGAATATTTACTATTAATATTAATATTTCTAGATTGATCTTTATTCTCTATTTACTAATTGTAAGAGATTTTAGCATTCTCTCCACTCATTCAATACATTTTGTTGATATTCAACTTTTAGTTCAATTAATTCAAATCAAACTATAGTCTATATGAATTTACACCGCATAAAGAATTTAGCCTACGTATATTCACTGTTCCTACGGTAAACTTCGATAAAGTAAATTATCCCATTGAGAGAGAGAGACTCTCAAAAACTAGCATTAATCCAAGTGAACCTGGCTATAAAAGCCTTTAATAAGCTTCCTTCATTTCCTTTCCTTCTCTCTCTCTCTCTCTCTCTCTCTCTCTAGTATAAATCTCATCTTTAGATGTATAGCTAACAATTCAAAGATATAAAAAAAGCTTTTTTTTATGAATTAGAAAACATCTGGTTTGACTGGTAGATAAAAAAATTCGATTTTTCTGGTAGTAAATATAGTTTTTATTTATTTTTTTTTACTTTCTCTTACCGTATATATGAAATATATATAGAAAGTATTGCGATCATGTCAAAAATTCGATGTCGAGATTTTGAAGGATATAGGGGTAGGATATACATGTTTTGAGGTCCCCTGCACCCTCCTAAACTGTGAAAATAAGCTTTTAAACAAAATCGGCCAAAAAAGTACTAGTACTTTTTACTGATATACTTTTTCAGTTTTTTTCGATTTTCTCAAAATTAGCTCCAATGAATTTGTTTTAAAATTCCTATAAACTATTTTTAGATTTTCTTTAAAAAGTAAATCAGTAAAAACTTTCGTGAAAATTGTTTGAAGTACACTTTACTGATGTAGTATTTAAGATTTTTCCAATTCATTTTCCGGCACTTCCTTCCATTGAGCCAATGTTAAATCCCCATATGGCATGTTAATTTCGATTCAAAAGGGGAAACTTTTTACACATTTAAAATATTTTTTTTCCAATTCTTTATTTATTTAGGATTCTCTATTGTGTATAAAATATCCAAATATGAGATTAAAATTTTGAAGTGGTCTAGTTAACTAAGGTGCTATGGGAAACTAAATATATCTCGACATAAAAAATCTGGTGTGACAAGCACGGTGCACAACTTTCTCTTACCCTTCGGTGTGCTGTGCGCCAATCCCAGCAGATTTTTTTTTCTTTGGTTTTTACCACCGGACAAGCAACGATAGTCTAAACGTAACCTAAGGTCTTAGTTTTAAGACAAGGACTGGTCAGGTTGAATTTTATATATCCATAAGACGTATTCATGTCAAAACATTAAATTAAATGAAATTGCTTTGAGAGGCAAACTTTATATACCAGGTATATATTCAAAGTTAACTATTATTTAAATCAAAGGAATAATTAAAATATGTCCAATTGCATTTTGACAGCTCAAGAGAAGAAAATCTCTCCTTTAAATTTCTCTTTCTCTCTTTCTTGTGTTGGAAAATAGAACGAATTTTCTTTCTTCCTTGCTTTTGCTCCTTTTATATTTCCATTTTGTTTCTAATTAATTATACAAAAATTTAAATTGCCTTCTCTCTTTTTTATACTTGTTAGATAAAATTCCACTCTAAAATTATTTACTAATTCTTTTGTTTATGTAATATCGAGAAGTACGCAAACTAAGTTCGATTAATTCAAAGATGATTCTTTTTCTTTAAATGTAAAAGAAATTGCTGGATAAATAAATGTCGTTGCACACTAGACTACAAACTGAGGCCTCTTTTCTATAAATAAGATTATAGAAATATTCAGGGCCTGGGTTGGATGATCCGAGGGATAATGAATAATGAATAAATTTTAAAAAATATAAAATATTTTTTATAATTTCGAATAGTTTAAAAAATTTCAATACCCATGTTACTTTATACCTGGTATATTTCTCTTTATTTATAATTTTTCGGAAAAGAGGTTGGGTGGGCGGGGGTGGGGAGGGGGAGTTGGATACTGGTTACGTTTATGGAGTTATTGATTTGTATTCCTACTAGATTCAAAAAGTATAAATCGCTATACCTTTTCTAATCATTATATTTTTTTTTTTGTTCTCAGTGAGAGCGGCTACGTCTGCCTGGCGCTCTACCGACGAGACAGTCATGTGCTAGAAATGCAACAATCACGTATGTTTCAACATTTTTCTTTTTTTTTTTATTATTAAAATTATCGAAATTCACTTTTTTCCATTTTTTTTTCTAATAACATAAGTTGCTTCACATAAAATTCTATAACTCACGAATAAATAGTTAGATTGCTATCAAATTTATACACGTATCGTTTGAAGGTTAGTACTAAATAAAAATCATATGGAAAAAATGCTAGTAACGTCTATATGTCATCCTATGGACTTATTGAATGACCTGGTATATATTTGGGGTTCAGGCATTCTTATTTAAGCCATTTGGTATCCAAATGGCTTAAATAAAATCATCGGACTGCCTAGACGACCCTCGGTATAGAAATAAAAATGGAGAAATAACGTCTATTAAAATGTTTAATTAATGTCATCCACAGTGAGAGCGCTCCTTTGAATTTACTACTGTAAATTCTTTCCTACTTTTTTTTAGGAACTGGCTATTTTTAAAGTTAAAATTAATCAACCATCTCGATATCTATGAGATATGGTGGGAAAACCTTTCTTTTTTTATCCCTTTTCATTTTGCATAATATTCTATGAATGACTAAACATTTACCAAATATATATGCATGTCCATGAATGCATTTCATTATAGAAAGGACTTTTTATGCTAACAAAACAAAACAAAAACAAAAAAAAAATTACACGAGCCAAAAATATTATCGATTAGAAATAACGCCTACCATATAGGCAATCCAATTTTTCTTTGCTTTTCCAGCTGCTTGCTATTTGAAAATTATTTCTAATTCATAAAAAAGTATTAATATCTTTCTCAATCATTTAACTTTTTATTTTACCTGTGATAATTCACTGGCTATTGCCTATTAAAGTCAATCAGGGCCGGAACTACGAGATTTTTTAGGGGGGAGCAAGCCACGCCCCCCCCCCCTAGATCCACTTTCGAAGCCGAGAATTCAACTAGGTCGGGAACCCTATAAGCAGTGGCGTAACCAGGGGGGGGAGCGAGGGGGGCTCGAGCCCCCCCCGCCCCAGGCGCATCGAGCCCTTGGCGCCCCCCGAAACCGGCATAGGCGCCCTACGGCCTCTAAAATATAGCCCAGCGTATGTGATTTTATCATATTCTTTTCATCGATTGTCTTAAAAAATTGATTGTTTTCTTTTAAAATTATATTACAACTTGAATTCTACTATTTTAAATGAATTTAATTCGAAAAATCTGGTGTGACTGTCGCACAGCACACAACTTTCTCTTACCTTCGGTAATCGAAAGTTGTGTTCTGTGCTTGTCGCACCAGATTTTTTGTGTCGACATGTATTTAGTTTCCGCCAATATATTAGAATTAAAGATGTCAAATTTATAAACATGGGAAAATATTTATATTTTGTTACCATGGCAACCATTTCTCCTATCTTCTCTATGAAGCACAAGAGTAAAGTGTGCTTCAAACAATTTTGAGAGCAAAACGAGAATATACATTTTAAAGAGCATCTAAAAAATAATTGATTTTTTGAATTTTAATCAAAATCGTTAGAGCGAATTTTGAGAAAATCGAAAAAAAACTGAAAAAGTACATCAGTAAAGTACTAGTACTCTTTGGCCGATTTTGATTAAAAGCTTATTTTTCCGGTCCCGGGGGGTGTTTAACTTAAATATAAAATTTCAACCTCGTAGCTCAATTCCTTCATGCTTAAAATTGAACACACACACACAGACAGACAGACAGACAGACAGACAGACCATGTCGCGAAAACCACTTTTTTGGATTCAGGGGACCTCAAAACGTGAAGATCCATCAAAATCTCGACATCGAATTTTTGACATGAAACCAATACTTTCTCTCTCTATATATATTACATATATACATAGGTAAGAGAAAGTAAAAAAACTGTTTTGAAAAAATTGTTAACTATTTTTTTCAAAGTGACACATCAAATCTGATTAGATATTCGGTTTTCTCAATAAATTTACTACAAAAATATTTTTTGGTTTTTGAAAAAAAAAAAAAAAAAAAAAAAAAACTGAACGTAAAACTCTTTTAAAATTTATTGTAATAATTTATTAATTAAATTTCTTTTGTTATTTTAAATATTTGCTTCGTTCCCTTAAGGCTTCGCCACCAAAATCTGATGTGACAAACAGAACACAACTTTCTTTTTACCAAAGATAAGAGAAAGTTGTGTGCTGTGCGAAGAGTCCCACCAGATTTTTCTATTATAAATTTGTATTGTGGCTGGCCTTTAAAAACCGGTGATTTAAACCGGATTGTTAATGAATTTATTAATTTACTAGCCGCACCGCCCGCCTTAAAGGCCAGGCAGCCAGGGCGGCTTCAGGTGGTGAATCCACAACCCCCCTTCTAATTGAGTTATCAAATCTAAAAAGTGTATAAGAGGCTCAATAAGCCAGTAATCTTCCGCAGGCCTTAATCTTCCGCAGGCCTCAGCAGACAATGCTTTATTAATTGGTGTAATGATTTACAAAAAAATCAAAGCAACTCATTTATTTTCATGATGATAAAATAAAGTGTATAAAAAATTTAAACCATATTTTAGTCAATAAATAGAAAGGCCTAGCAGTTTTTATCTAATAAATATCTCCTAGCATTTTTTTCGTTTCCCCTACGATTTGTCATTGGGCTATCCAACAGTATTAGAAGTTGTGAACTGTGTTGGTGTTTGTAGATGGGTATTTTTTTTTTTTTTTTTTTTTTTTTTTTTTTTTTATATACCCATCTACAAACACCAACACAGTTCACAACTTTTTTTATATACCCATCTACAAACACCAACACAGTTCACAACTTCTCAGACACTCCTATAAACAATCAGGCCACAATAGCCTTATCCAAAGGCTTCAACTTTGCCATTACACCAAAAAACTATACCCATAGAACACATCATCTCTCAAACAGAAAGCGCCATCTCACAACTCACACAAGATGAAGCTGAAACCACCAGACAAGAAATTGCCCACATAATACGAACTTCCAAACTCCCACCCTCCAATCTGAGCTCTCAAGAGCGTCATGCTCTAAAACAACTTCATAGCAACCCCAACATCGTTATTCTCCCAGCGGACAAAGGAAACGCCACCGTCATACTTAACACAGTGGATTACAACAACAAAATGTCCGAGCTCCTGAACAGCACAGATTACAAAAAGACACGCGACAACCCCACCACATACCTTGAAACAACAACACGGGGGCTCATCGCGAAATCCCACCTGGACCCAGTCATCAAACAACAAATCGCACCTCGAAATAACTCCTCCAGAATACCCAGAGCTTACGGTCTACCAAAAATTCACAAACCCGGGGTCCCTCTACGACCTATAATCAGCGCCTTCCGCTCACCCACACACAAACTAGCACAACACCTAGCCAAAACCCTTCAACCACTCGCAGAAGAAGCCCCTTCTTACGTCAAAAACACGGCCCACTTCCTAAACCGCCTACAGGACATCAGTAAAGTACTAGTACTCTTTGGCCGATTTTGATTAAAAAGCTTATTTTTCCGGTCCCGGGGGGTGTTTAACTTAAATATAAAATTTCAACCTCGTAGCTCAATTCCTTCATGCTTAAAATTGAACACACACAGACACACACACAGACACACACACACACAGACAGACCATGTCGCGAAAACCACTTTTTTGGATTCAGGGGACCTCAAAACGTAAAGATCCATCAAAATCTCGACATCGAATTTATGACATGAATCCAATACTTTCTCTCTATATATATATTACATATATACATAGGTAAGAGAAAGTAAAAATAATAAATAACGTATATAGAGGCTTTATAATTAAAATTTCTTTTTATTTTGCAATATATAAGCCTTAATTTGATGTTTTAAGGCTGTGGAGATTTACTCAGGATTCGTATAAGCCTTAATATTTAATTTTTTGAAATTCAAAACTTTTTAAGCATGAAGGAATTGAGCTATGAGACTGAAATGTTATATTTAAGTTAAACACCCCCCGGGACCGTGAAAATAAGCTTTTAATCAAAATCGGCCAAAGAGTACTAGTTATTTTGCACTGATGTAGTTTTTCAGTTTTTTTCGATTTTCTCAAAATGAAAGGGCTTTTACCATTCTTCAGGTCCGCCCGAGCCCACCCGGAATTTTTTCAAACCCGCCCATTCCCGCCCGAGATTTAGTGAATGAATGAACGAATGTCTAGCAATTTTTACTTTCTCTTACCTATGTATATTTGTAATATATATAGAGAGAGATTCCTCAAATTTCTGGTGACTGAAACTGAGAATTTTGCGCAAACCAGTCTTCATGGTTAAAATTCCTGAAAAATAAAAAAAAAAAATTTTATTGTAATTCATTCAATTCATCTGAATCCAGATACAAGTAAACTTCAAAATTCATTTAGTGAGAGTTATATAATCTTGTACATCCTCAAAGTCCAAAAATAAATTTTCTTTTTTTTTTCTTTGACTAACACATATTACCACAGGCAGAAATAATTCCAAAGACTACTTAAATCGATTTACTCGAGTTCAAAACGCATTTTCAATTTCGATTTTTTTTTTGAGATTACATTAACTTAACCTTCAATTGATTGGCAAATTTAATAAAGAGCTATAGAAATAAAATCGAGAGGTCAGAAAGCAGCTAGTATTATTGAGGAAGGAAGCCCATTGCATAGTCTTCTCTTCTCGATCAAACCTAATCTATTATTAAAAAAATAAGAGGGGATTTTTTATATTTGGAAATGAATGAATTGTACGAATACATAAGAGGGGATCCTCTTAAAAAAAAAATCACTGCCCTTTACAATGCTTTAGATTTTGCAGAGTCTATTAATAATGTTTTTTTTTTTCCACTCGCTTGTTCGTATAAAGGATTTATTTATATGAAGGCAAAAATCAATCAGTAATAGGGAATGTAATTTTCTTTAACATCTTTTTATTAAAATTTACATCGGTCTATTATATACTAGGGTATATATATTTTTTTTACCGAAAGACACTATTTGCTTGAGGCGTGTAAGTTTTACAAAAACCCTAAAGTGTAACATGAAATTGAGGTTTTTTTTTTAAGTCGTTTCGGCATCTTGAGCCAGATAAAAAAAATCATTTTCTTGAAATATTTTTCCTGAGGGGCCCGGGCCCTTAAAGCTCAAATCTTAAAATTATAATTAAAAAAATCATTTTCTTGATCTTCTAAACAGTTTATTAAGTCTGGTATTCTAGCTGTAGAATCTGAATTAACGTGAGAATCTCACTTGAAATCTATAATTGACAATTTTGCATCACTCAATACGAGGAGAGCAATTTTATAAAAACTGTATAGGTAGTATTATTATTACTGTTTAGGTAGAGTTACCATAAGTCCGGATTTTATTAATATAAACTGGAAACGTGGTCCAATTGGGAGGGATTTTACTCCGCGTCGCACCTCAGGTGCCCCATAATTCTTATTTTTTAATTTAAAATGCTTATAAATCAAGCTAAGTTTGATAATATATTTCAAGTCTTAGGATAGCTAAAAACGCAGATTTCAGTGCCTAATTTTCAAAAATTTTTCTATACCACCCGGAAGTCCGCCTGGCCTCAATAAATTATGGTACCCTTTGTTTAGGGAATTTAACAAATTTTTAAATAACTTTTTTTTATTTAGCCTTTTTTTTTTACAAACTAGAAAAAACTTTTAGGGTGGGGGGCGTATTATTAAGTAGCCCCGGGGCCCGTCAAGTCTGTCTGCGACCCTGGGAATGCCGAACCTTCGCCTCGTGCTTTCAAGACTATCAATAATGACATTGTCAACATTTCTAGCCTCTTGGCCACGGGGAGGGATTTATCCGATTTGCTTTTATATAGACGTAGCCATCTAACGCTACCCCATGAAGTTGCATCTTTGCCCGTTTCTAACTTTCCTTGAGGATTAGAGGTGTTGGATATACGAGTAGGAATTGTGTCTATAAAAGTTAAAGTCTATATGACTATATGTCAGATGCCGTAAAGTAAAAAAAAAAAAAGGTTTTCACTCATCACATCACAGTATCCGAACCGGGTGCCACCTGGTTTGCATTAAATAATTATTTATTTAGTGAAAGAATCCTGCAGGCCCAGGATTCGAGCATAGATCCTCTGTGCAGAGAATCGACTGCTACACCAGAAATTCCTCATTTAAAGAAAAAAACTGGCAGAAAAATTATAAAACTTGGTTGATGAGGATCGCCTCGCAGTTGCCCGATTGACCTGCGGATATGAGGTTTGGTTGAAGTAAGTTGAAGTTCAACGAAGTTTATTATTTGAAATTCCTATCGGGATCCCCGTTTATTTGCCCGGGAGGTGCTTTCCGTGCACGAAGACACACACGCTCTCTGGCCGTAGCCATCTACCGGCAATTTTTTGAGTCTCTCCTTTTAGGGATTTCAGGACCCGAGTATTTTCATAAACTCTCCATAATTTCTCTATAAATTAAATTCCGTAATTTCAATTGTTCAAACGGAACGTGACAGAAAGACGGACACTCCGCAGTTCTTATATACAGATTTAAATTAAATTAAAACATCATTCAAGATGATCCATACGATTGGTATATGAAATATTTCCTTTAACTTTGAGAATATTAATAGGATTTAAATCTTAAATAAATATTTCAATTTAATTAAAGTTTAACTAAAATCCTTTCTTTTCTTATTTTATAGAAAAAGAACTCACAGCGCTGATGAAGCTTGCCTCCCGGAGAACTTCAATCCATCTAATTTACCCTATACAACTTTTATAAGTAAGTAACAATTTTGTTAAGAAATTATTATTTTTGATTGGTCATTTTTTGCTCTCCGGCCGAGTGAAAATAAAAGTCCTGGTTCGAGTCCAGGGAGGAGTGCAAATACAAAATTTCATTTCTCTTATCAATAACAATTTTTGTTACCTTTATTATTTCTTTCCATTTTTTAATAAATAAAAATAATTTTTGAATGATTTATATTCACTTTGCTTTGAATAAAATATTGTTTTTAAATTAGAATGTAAAATTTATATTAAGGTTGTTCGGACATTAAAGCACTTTATTAGATTAAAAGCTAATTTTTTAATATGTTATAAATCACTATCAAATACGTATAAAATAAAATTTTGAAGCAGATCTGACACAGGGTTATCGTGTAATTAATTTTTAAAAAATTGAAATTTAACATGTAGCCTATGGGGAATATCGACGAAACGCACACATATCGAATTATATAGCCACCTCTGCAATAGATACAAAAACAAAAAAACTTACATTTTATTAATTCACTTCCGAGGAATATGTTAAAAATAAAATCAAAAGTTTCTGCCGACCGCTTTTAAAGATATTTTAACAAGAAAGTCAAAAAATTCTCCAAAATGACAGTCGCTAATATTTAAAAATAATGAATTCTCGAGAGTCAGACCAGCCTAGCAACGTCGCATAACATAAGTGTCTTATCTCTATGTCAGATACATTTTTTTTTCAATTTTACAA